>ML271966.1:96926-150801 GCA_005239495.1 Nicotiana undulata | reverse complement strand
TCGGAATTCCATTCCGACCCCGATAGCCTATTTTCCACTGCCGACCGGAATCGCCAAAAACTAACTTTCACCAATTCAAGCTTAATTCTACACCGGACATCACAAAATTATTCTGAACACACTCCTAAGTTTCAAATCACCTAACGAAGCTATCCGAGCCATAAAATCCGCATTCCGAGGTCGTTTACCAATAAGTCAACTCTTAGTTGACTTTTTCCATTTTAAGGATATTCTTTAAGGACTAAGTGACTGAACTCTCGCTACAACCGTTCGATTTCAAGCCTACCAACTCTAATACATCAAATATAGTATAATCATTCTATAACAAGTCAATAACAACAATTATAATGCAAGTTCTACGTAACGACAGACCGGGTCGTTACAAATAGCCTCCCCTTCAACTATATTGGCCTGAAAATGACACAATTTAGAAT
The DNA here is from genome assembly GCA_005239495.1 of Nicotiana undulata. Lineage (NCBI taxonomy): Eukaryota > Viridiplantae > Streptophyta > Magnoliopsida > Solanales > Solanaceae > Nicotiana > Nicotiana undulata. The sequence continues at coordinate 150,367 of ML271966.1, read as the reverse complement.
GCAGCTTTCTCTTCACGAGTACCATGGAGCCTTTACACACTTTATGTATTCCATTCTCGGAGTAAAATTTATACCCTTAATCATCCAAAGTCGAAAGAGAAATCAGATTTCTCTTTATCCGAGGAATATGCCAACACTCAATATTTTTGATAATTCCATCGAACATTCTAAATTTGATGTTACCAATCCCCTATAGTGGTAATGTATTATCATCTCCTATGTAGACAGTCCACTAATTTGCTTGTAAGTTACAAATCAATTTTTCTGTGGACGCGTGTGGAAAGTAGCACCAGAATCAAGAACCCAAGAATTATGCCCATGAATAGAACTTACAACACAGACTTTCCCTGCATAGTCACTATCATCAAAATTATTGACAGTCTCAACAATATTTGCCGAATTATATATTTTATGCTCCCCTCTTTTCTCCTCCAGCTTAGGACAATCTCTCTTGTAGTTACCTTGCTCCCCACACTCATAACATTTTTGCTTCCTTGCTCTAGACTTTGATGGTTGACTTTTTCCTATTAAAGTCCTTTTGTTGTATTCTTCCTCCAATCACAAGACCCTCGCCCTAAATTCTGCTGTCTGGAAAGATCTTTTTTAACTCTTTAGATTTTAGTGCATTACTAACATCTTCCAGTGAAATGTTGTATTTCCCATATAGCAGTTTATCGGCAAAAGTATCATAAGACAGTCGTAAATAACATAACAAAATCAATGCCTAATCCTCACTCTCAATTTTGATATCCACATTCTTCAGGTCCATAATAATTGAATTAAACTCATCAATGTGAGTTTGAACATGTGTACCTTCGTTCATACGGAGATTGTATAACCTCTTTTTCAGGTAGAAGTGGTTTGTCAGCGATTTCTTAGAATACAGATCTTCCATCTTCTTCCATGCCATTGATGCAGAAGTTTCTTCAGAAATTTTCCAAAGAATGCTATCTGTAACGCTCATGAAGATCGCACTCAAATCCCTCTCCTTCGGGTCTGCCTTCTCTATCTCTTTCATATCTTCAGGAAAATCCTTCTCAATTGCCTTCCATAACCTTGGGACGATTTCATCCTAATCTTCCATAGACTGAAACTAGAAACCCCGTCAAATTTATCTATTTCGTACTTTGTTGAAGATGATGAAGACATCTTAACCCTAGATTATATGTAGAAATATGAACCACTTTGATACCAATTGTTGCGGAAGATCGTGAGTAAACTAGCACACAATCACACACAAAGCAAAAAGAGAAGAAAAATCAACACAAGAATTTAACGAGGCTTGGCTAAGCCTAATCTCGGGGGGAAAGCAGAGAGAGTTTTTCACTATGAATGAGAAGAAAATCACAATACAATCTCTAGAATCCCCAACTACAACCCCTATATATAGATCCCAAAAGGTCTCAAACCTATAAGAGAAAGGTTTCCTAATTTGACAAGGACAATAGCTTTTCCTTTCCCAAATCTATTAGGACAATGGGTTTTTCTAAACCTGTAGGGATTGTGGGTTTCAAAAGCTTTGCCAATCGTACCCTATATTTGTGTTACCTTTTAACATGTACCCTATTTTTAAAAATTATTGATTTGGTAGCCAGCTCATAAAAAATCCGTAATAATATGACAATTACACCCCTGACAAAAGATATAAAACCTGCATCACGCATTAATCGCATGATCTGCAACCGCATTCGTGAAAAAATATCTCCTCTCCTCTCACTAGCTTTATCAAAAAGCCTGAAACTTGTCCAGATTCGTCTTCACAATCATACTTGCATGAAGTTGTTTCATGTTGAAGCTAAAACTTCATGCTAATGTAGCATGAAGTTGTTTCACATTGAAGTTAAAACTTTATGCTAATGCATGCTAAAGTGATTTATCCTGCAGTCTACAATTTTGTCATGAGTTCTATGTGAAACTTCAGTCTAAACATGCTGAAGTTATTTAGTTCATTTGCTAAAACTTCAGACTTATGCTTAAGATTTTTTGCTCATTTGCGAAAGCTTCAGACTAACACATGTTTAAGTTTTTTAGTTCATTCGCTAAAACTTCATCCTAAATATGCTTAAGTTTTTGTCTTGCAGTGTGTAATTTTCTAATGAGTTTTTTCTAATGCATGCTAAAGTTATTTAGTTCATTTGCTAAAACTTCAGACTAAACATGCTTAAGTTTTTTAGTTCATTTGCTAAAACATCAGACTAAACATGCTTAAGTTTTTTAGTTCATATGCAAAAACTTCAGACTAAACTTGCTTAAGTTTTTTAGTTCATTTGCTAAAACTTCAAACTAAACATGCTTAAGTTTTTGTTTTGCAGTATGTAGTTTTTTAATGTGTTTTTGCTAATGCATGCTGAAATTATTTAGTTCATTTGCCAAAATTTCACACCAAAACATGTTGAAGGTTTATCCTGTAGTCTACAGTTTTTTCATAAGTTTTATCTGAAACTTCAGTTCAAACAAGCTGAAGTTTTTTAGTTCATTTGCTAAAGCTTCAGACTAAACATGCTTAAGTTTTTGTCTTGCAGTATGTAATTTTCTGATGAGTTTTTTCTAATGCATGCTGAAGTTATTTAGTTCACTTGCTAAAACTTCATACCAAAATATGCTGAAGTTTGGCCTGCATAGGGGTGTTCGTCGGTCAGTACGGTACGGTATTTAGATATTTCAGTTCAGTATTTTCGGTATTCGGTATTCGGTTTCGTAAAATGTTATACCAATACCGTACCTAATTATATTCGGTATGGTTCGGTTTTTCTCTTTTCGGTTTTAGTTTATTCCGTTTGGCAACTTCGATTTATTCGGTGTGAATACTAACTAGTGCATAGAGTCATAGAAAGTAATATTATTAATTAAAGTACTCAAAAGTATAAAATTAGAAACATTTGTCGATAAAGTTTTGTCCAAAATCAATAAATACCAGCCTAGAGAGAGAAAACTTAGAGAAATAACTTGTTACTTGCTTACAGTTAATTGATAAACATAGAGAATAAAGGAAAGTAAAATTTTAGATTTCTTATATTTAAGTTATAACTAATAAAATGTGTATTGTGTAATTTAATATATATTTCGGTACGGTATTAGTATTTCGGTGTTTCATTTTAAAATACCAAGTACCATATCTAATTCCATTTTTTAAAAATTAAACCAAATACCATACCGAATATCAAAATCTCGAATACCGAATACCAAAATTTTCGATTTCGATACGGCAATTCGGTATTTACCAAATTATGCACATCCATAATCCTGTAGTCTACCTATTATTAAAGAAGGGCAAAATCATCTTATTAAAACGCTTTTAATAATAAAACATAGGTACGGATACAAATAGAAAAAATAAAACGAGTATAAGTTCAAAAGGGACAACCAAATAAAACGTCACATGTAATTTTTACCCCTAAAAACAATAACCATTAATCTTTTAAGTAAAGATTAGAAAAACAGAAGGGGTCAAAACTGAAAAGGTATATTTTGCCCTCCGAACAGCCTAAGCCAAACAAAATGGAATCGAAAGGATAATACTGAATTTGCATTGTGCAAGTGTTATCTTGTGGTTAAGAAAAAGAAACAAAAAAGGATGAACTTAGACAATGTCGATAAGGCATGGGTAGATCCATGATGTTATGGGAATATGAGTCAAATCATAACATGTATATAATCCAGTTTGCACATGCAATGTTGTCTCTGCTCTTCAAACGAGGGGTGTTCAAACCGAACTGGAAAATCGCATCAAATCGATTAAAAAATCCGATTAGGTTTGGTTTGACTTGGTTTGATATTGAGTAAAAAATCTCGAACCAAACCGACATATAAATATATAAATTTTATATATATATTTAAGACTTTATATTGAATTTTCTTTAAAAAAATATTGAAATATTTGGGATCCTCTCATGTGTTAACCTAAAAAGCGTACATTAACGAAAATTATTGTTGGACGACTATGAAAACAATTATCATGTGTTAATAAAAAAATTGTCCCATTAGAATATTTTAATAGATCATGTGTTTGTCAACTTTTTCAATATTTACTAAACATATATTCATTTATCAAAACTTTATCTATAACTTTAACAAAGTAAGATTGGAATAACTTTTATATAACAAAAAAAATCGAAACCCCGAAAAACCCGACAAAAACCGAACCAATCCAAACCGATATAATTGATTTGGTTTGATTTTGATAAAACCCGAACCAATCCGATCCACGTACGCCCCTACTTCAAACAAATAAATTGACACGACTAAACACTTCCTCCAGACATTTTGCTAATTTCAGATGCATCTCAAAAAATTTCTAATTCTCAACCATGTTTCTCAGAATAATTGTTTGCTTTATCTCATATTTAAATAAAATTATCTTTGATAACAATATAGATTTAAAACTCTAAAGGAAGTTCATCAATTTATGTAGTTTGACCGCAAAGTACTGTGTGCGTAATACACGCTGCCATATGATTCTCTGTCAGGTCAACATGCCCTCCTTCAATTTTAACATCTTTATAAAGAGTGTGTTTGGCGTCAATTTTTCCATATCTAATTGGGTTTAATAATTTAAAAAGTATTTTCCTCCTAAACTCATTTTTGTTTATTTTCCTACAAAAAAGAGAGAAAATATTTTCTAACTTTTCTCACCCTATTCCCTACCCCACTCTCCACCTTCCATCACCCCAACCCCCACCTCCACCCACTGCCCATCCCCACCCCTACCCTCACCATCGTCACCCCAGTGTCTAGACCCCGACCTACCATCCTCCCCCACCTTACCCATTTTATCTCCCATCATGTTTGTCTAAATTATATATTTTTCAAAAAACATATATTCTAGCGGCTGCATAACCAAACACTAGAAGAAGTAAAAAAACATCACTTATTTTCCGGCAAGACGTCTTCGTAGCAAACACACCCAAAAATTACATCCTCTATCGTCCTGCTTATATATCTTACTTTAAAGAGAAAAGATGTTAAATAGTTTATTTCATATTGGCATGCCCAAATCAAACGACTAACAGATTTGCTATTTCTAATTAATGGCTCCAAAGAGAGGTTAAATTAATAATAATTGCAAGATGTGACATGACATGGGTGAGGTTTGGTATTTTCCCATTTTCATAGGCAGTTGAAAAAATAGATTACAGGAGTGATAGCTGCCTAACTTTTGTGGCCCAAGTTTAATGCTTGAGTTGAAGGTGTAGTAATGAGAAGATTGCTTGGGAGAAGAAAAGAGGCACATAAATGCCATCATATTTTTCAAGGATTGATTGTGAAGTCCTTAAAACACAAGACAACTTCACATGGCCTATCAATTTTCGTTATACATTTAATTAACCAAACATTGATTATGGGTAGGGGACCTCCTTTATTTGCAATAGTACAAAATTAGACTTAATTCTGTACAAGCCAATCGCATTAATTTTAGCTAGCTTGCTCTTTTTAATTTGTTTTAGCAAATAGGGGGGAAAGGGATAGAGACTGCGAAGATAGAACAGAATGAAATAATACAAGAATTAAAGATTTCTATATACGCAAAAAAATTGGCGCAATGTTAGGACAAATTTCATAAATTCACCTACTAGATATCACTCGTTCTTTCTTCGGCTCCTTTTATTTTTCAGTGGCATTTCTCAAGTATATTAAAATAGTGAGGTCCAAATAATCCAAATAACAAAAGCAAAATCCAAGAATTACTAAACATACGGAGAAATCGGTGATTATGTCTGTGTAACTAATAATAATTCTGTCTTTTCTCGAGAGATGCCATCCGTCTATTTAGGGACTAAAATGAAGGTAACATTGTTTGTCTTTTACCTTTATGTTCGTTCATTTTCCTAAGCATGGCCAACAGACAAACCTTTCTTAATTAACAAAAAATAATCCCCTAATAAACAAATACTAATGGATTGGCGCCGCATTCAATTATGGCAGACAACAAAAGTCATCAAATTAAAAAGTCTTCCGTTGATAATAATCCTCACATGTGATGTGAGGAGTTGAAAGCAAAAATACCAGATTTTCTCTCTAACAAAAACTAGATTGAAGATTTTACTTTTCTGAGGGCCCGATTGGCAGTTTCTTAAAAGCTTTTTAGGAAGTTGTTGGGAATTTAGACCAAGAAATTATTTTAAAAAACTGTATACAAACCATAACTTAATGCGCATATTAAGTGAGGGACTAGCTACTTTTTGTAATTCTTTTGGACTTTCTTCATTCACATTATTCGGAAGACAAAAAAGCGAGTCATATTCAATGAGGACTTTTTGAAATGGACAAACTTAGGCAATAACATGTTCAATATGAATAGTTTTGTTTCAAGAGTACTAAGAAAATATATTAGGCTCATGACTCATGCGTAGAGTGTTCGATTATTTGTGGGGTTGGCCAGAAAATAAAAGCAAGGAAACATTAGCATCAATGTTCAATTAGCATTCCCTTCGTCGCTTAAGTGGTATATATCCTCCGCTGTGTCAACATCTTCCTTGTAATGAGATGAATGAAAACCAAAAGTCTTAAATTCAGTACTAACACATTACTACTTAAGTATGGTACACAACTGAAGTTGGCTTTTCAAGAGCACATGCATGAATAGACATTACGAAATTTAGTACTCCAAAAGTTTTGCCAAGAAAGCTTTAGCATTTATAAAAACGATAATTATATTAGTGAGAAATTTAAATATTAAATAAAGAAATGAAATAGTATAAGATAGTACATCAATATTAGCGTTTGGACATGATTTTGTTAAAATTTGAAAAGCTTTTCAGTATTTATAAAGCATTTATTATTCTTTTGTAGAATTCATCATAAAAATTGCACGGACGTCCTATTTGGTCGCTCCATTACCAAGTTAAACTTTGTCTAAAGTTTGCAACTATCAAGTCAGACTTCAAAAAAAATTATCTGGAGTTCAAATAAAACAAGATGATTTTGTCTGAAGTTTGCACTACAAACTGAAGAACTTCAGACCAATTTGTTTAAAGTTTGCACTATGAACTGAAGTTTTCCTAATTGCCTTTGCAAGTCAAGCTAATCTTCAGGCGAAAATATTTAAAGTATTGCTTTGATAAAACCAGACTTCAGGCAAAAAATTCTAAATTCAAACTTCAGACATGTATTAAATAAGCTTCCAATGGTTTAGACTTGTTGAGAATTGACTCGAGAGCTGTGCTTAATAGTCTGAAGTTTAAACTATGAACTATAATTTGCCTTGCACTATGAACATAAGTTTGTTTGATTCCCTTTGCAAGTCACGCCAAACTTGAGACGAAAATATCTGAAGTTTCGCTTTGATAAGACGACACTTCAGCTATTTCATGTGCATATGTCTGAAGTTATCCAAAAAGTGAATAAACTTACTATTTTTTGCGCAAATTAAATATAAGTTCAAGGGTGACCCCAAAACTGCGTATAAATATAAATGCCCCGAATTATTCTTCGTGTTTCTATTACCAGTGTAGTAGAGTACTCCTTCTGTCCAACTTTACTTATTCACTATTGACTTGATATACCCCTTAACAATAAATAATATGATAATTTATATTACCTCGAATTATTATTATTGAAGAATTAATTGACTATTATAAATCCAAAATATTGAAAAATTATAAGCGTAGAATAGGTACATAATGATAATTGGTAAATTATTCATTAGTTTTCCAATCTGCTAGATAAATAAAAGTGAATATGTATGTTTAATATAGTGTACATGTAAACTTGGACGAAGGGAGCATTAATTAAGTGAATACTTCTTATCATGGGCGTATCTAGCTTGATGGTACCAGATTCATCTGAAGTAAGATCTTTTAATGCAAAGCATAATTTATGTGTAAAAATTTATTAGTATTACAATAAATAATAATTATGAACACATAACGTTCAAATTATATAATGAGTTCAATATTAAAAAACTCGAATCCTCCTATGGTTCTTATTAAGTTAATAGATCAAACAATTAATGGGTAAAAGACAAAAATTGAATTGTGTGAGAAATAAAATACGGTTGTTACACAATTAAAAAGAAACCAAAAGTAGTTACTGATATGGAGCTGAAGAGCAGAAGAAGTGATAAATAGAGCAGCCGAAGTATTTAAGGCCGTTAGCGTTAGGTTATTATAACTGTCAGTTTGATCCTACCCCTCTTTCCACGTTTTATGTGAACCATTGATCAATACTCCTTCACTTTCAACCCCCCCTCCCCGTCTTCCACCCCCACTCTACTCTACTCTACGGTGTTGCCAGTCATCACTAAAAAAGCAAAAAAGCACAAGCAAAGACTGACCACTGTTGCATTTTCTCTCTCCAATTTGTTTCCCTTTTTCCACTCCTCAACTCGCGCCATCATTCAAGCCCACATTTCTCTCCAGTTAAACCCCTTCAAGGTATGAACTTCAACAATCTCTTCTTGGGTCCTCATTTTCTTGAAATCTTTTGGTAAAGTTTTTATTTTTTTTCCAGCGTGTATTGGTTAAGAAATTCTTGGAACTGGTAAAGTGTGGCCTTTCTTGATTATTATCTTTGTGTTTGATGCATTGTGAGAAGTTTTTTACCTTTTTGTTCCTCATGGTAGTTGAGAAATATTTTCCATTGTTTTTAGTTTGATGTCCATACTGGCTAAAGCAAAATATAAGAATTTTGGTTATGGTTCTGTTTTGGCTACTTAGTAAGTGAACAAGATCTTATTTTTGTTTGGCTATCAAATAAGTTATGAATTAGCAGGAAATAAGAGTTACAATTGTTCTTGGTTTAAGATCTCTCTTTTTCTCTTACTTCTTTTGATTTAGTTGTTAATTAGCCGCCCATCTTCTCAGTTTACTTGCATAATTGTCCAAGAGGAAATATCATGTTATTCCATTCTTGCTGACTTCTTTTTTCCTTTAATTTTTTGGTTGCAATGGAGAATTTGTCTTTTCTTTTCTACTTGTTAAAGACAGGAGCTCCTTTGGAGTATTTTCATTCCCCATTTTGCTTTAATTCCGTGAATATATATAGTTTTGTAGTTTCACTTAATTCTGTTTAGTGCAATTATGAATCTGAAACATTTGATGTACTTTCCTTCCTCATTTATGACTTAATTCTGTCCAGAGATATGTTGCTTATCTGTTTTTTTTTTCCTTTCTTGAAACTGTATTTTGATTTCTTGATTTCTTCTTTTATAGTGATTGCTTGAAGATTTTGGAAGGCATAATTCACCATTGGTGATTGCTAATTTTGTTTGGGAGGGAAAGGAATAGAAAATTTGTTAGTAGCCTCAGGGAAATGGAGAAAAAGCAGCTGGATTTCAATGCACCACTTTTATCAGTGAGGAAAATTTCATCATCTTTATCACCTCATGAAAGAGCAAATAAAAAGATTATAGAAAGGGTGCCACCGAATCGACAACAATCACTTCCTGTCAAAAGATCAGATTGGGAATTGAATGAGGTGACTAAACCAGTAGCTGTTCCATTTGTGTGGGAACAGATCCCTGGAAGACGAAAAGGTGACAATGAAGCCCGAGCTAAACTTCGAGTGGAGCGTTCAAGTAGTCCTAGGCTGCCCCCCGGAAGATTGCCAGAGACTATTCGGTTCTATTCGGGTGAAAGGCCTCGTACTCAAAACATTTACAAGTCTCCAGCTGAAGGACTTCCTTGGATTGATCATGCAGCTTTACTGGATAGCCTAGCGGAAAGTATATATACAAGAGGAGATAGAGAAAGTGAGGATGATGCCTATTCTGATGCTCCTGAAACATTGTCACCTACCGAATCCTTATCCTTGGACTGCAGTATCAGTGGTCTGAGCGGACATCAAAGTTCAGATTCGAAACCATCAGGAACCTTTTCCATTGACTCCCAAACTAGAGACTTTATGATGAGTAGATTCTTACCTGCAGCAAAAGCTGTTGTTTTGGAGACGCCTCAGTATGTTCATAAAAAGCAAGTTCCAATCAGTACTGAACAACCGAAGCCAGTACCCGTGGAACGAAAGCCAATAGTTAAGCGGATGGAGTCTAAACCTGTCTCATATTATAGCGGCTATCCAGACGATGTAGGAAGTGAAATTGAAGATGATGTATCTGAGAATCAGCACAAAAGGCCAAGTAAAGGGTGGAAATTTTTCCCTCGGATTTGTGTGAAGAATTCTTTATGCCTATTAAATCCACTGCCAGGACTAAAAGTGAAGACACATGTTCCCACACCCTCATCTCAAGCAGTAAAGAGAGTTTCAGGATTGAAACCAAAGACGCCCCAGAGTCCCACATCTTATGCTCATGAAGTCAAAAGATTAGCTAGAAAAGCTTATAGTGGACCTCTTGAGAAGGTAATAATTATAGTTTTCCTCAGTTTCTTTGTTTTCTGTCATAAGATTAATAAGATTTGTTTGTTTCTAACAATCATGTTCTTTGCAGAATGCTTGTGATACTATAAATAAGCAAAGATTTCACTCTGGAGTACTGTCTCGCGAGCTGTATAAAGCTGATTATAGAAGTTTTTCCGGCCAACTGCCTAACCCTAGTGATTCATGTAAGCTAGTTGGAATCTCTCCTGGAAGACGTTCTAGAAGTGGGGCTATATCTCCCTATCGAAATGTAGCACCCCCATCTCCATTCAATGAAGGTACAAGGTTTCTTGGTGTGCCAAAGGAAATGGAGAGTCTTTGGGCTAGTCGCTTTGATTCATTCCGGAAAGGTTGCTACACTGTCAAGGACAAAGTACCACAGCAGATTGGCACAGGAAGGTTTTCTGATTCACCAAGTGAAGTAGTTGAGAAAACATTGTACATAGATTCTGTAGATAATGTGCAAATTTCAGCCCGTAATTCTGCTTCTTCAAAACCCAAGGGATTAATGAACTCCTCTGGTAAGAATTTGAAGACACTGGTTAAAAGCAGTAAAGTACTAGAAAATATGGATGCCACGGCTCGTACTCAAGGTGCCAAAGACCGGAATGTTTCAGAGAAAGAGAGCAAACAGATTTTTGAGAAGGAGTCCCTTGATTTGGTGGAAGCTTCTCCCATTTCCATATCAACACACAAAGGCCCTGCTGATCAGGAGTCCTTGAAACTAAAGCAAAATCTTGATACAGTATCTGGAGCCTTAGAGTCTTCAAAAGTGCATCCCTATGGAAATTTAGGTACAGAAAATGAAGATAACCAAAATGCAAATGACCCAAAAGATTCTAACCTTACCTCCTTGGAATCTCCTTTACCACCACCCTTACCTAAATCTCCCTCTGAATCTTGGCTTTGGCGCACGCTGCCTTCCATTCCTTTGAGAACTCCGTTCTCAAGTTTGAGCTCCAAGAAGCAGAATAAGAAGTCCCATGCTGATGGTAGTAAGTGGGAGACTATTGTGAAAACTTCTAACTTGCATAAGGATCATGTCCGTTACTCCGAGGTAACCTCTTTTTTCTTTTTCCTTTTATACCTTATGAAGTTTTCTGTTGCAAATTTTGATGTTCACTTCTGCTTCATTTTGTTTGAACAGGAACTATATACTCTTGGTTCTTGTCAGCAAAGCAAAGCTTGAAGATGGATCATCTGTCGATATGAAACATCTTGTTTATATCGTTATAGCTTCAATGCTATATTGAAACTTTGTTTCATTCCTTCTGGAGTTTCCTTGTCACTGTTTTAGTCTAGGTATACAGAGAAAAGGCTTTTTTTTCTATCACCTCAAAAGAATACTTGGTTTTGATGGTGGGGATTGTTGTAACTTTTGAATGACTATAGTAGTTGGCATGAGAATTGCTGAGTTTTCTTATTATGGTTTGTATTCCTGAAAACCAGCCCTTGCCTTGAGATATGAATGAATGACACATTTGATTCTTTATGATATATTCTACTGTGGTCTTGAAGTAAAAGTCTAGCTTTTCTGGTTATAGTATTTGATTCCATTTTTCCTCCTTTTCACTTCATCTTCTGGTCAGTTGAATGAGCTAGCTCACCAATTTTAACATGCAGAATGATCAGATTTACATCTGCATTTGGACAAGAAAAGCTCATAGTAGCCTGGCCTTTTACGTGTAACGGGCACAGCCTACTCAAATATTGTAGGCCATTCCATTTCCTTTCATCTTTTCCTTACATTTCAAGAAACTCAAATATTGTAAGCCATCCTAAAGAGTTAGAGAAAGATTATGAACATAAATTATTATTTAAAAAAACACATAATCTTCACGATTTTCTCAATACCTTAGATTGAAAGTAAAAAAGAGAAGAGAAAGAAAGCTAGTTCCATTAAAAGGGGGCTTTTACATCTATACCCGCTTTGCAAAAAATGCAAGCGTACCCACTTTTCGCATAAACTTCAGGCATACGGGCCTGAAGTAGCAAATGCAATCACACAAAACTTCGGCATTCTAGGTCTTTTCAAAAACTTCGGCAGAAGTGCTGAAGTTATTTAGTTCATTAGTAAAAACTTAAGCACTAAATAAGCTGAAGTTTTGTCCTGGATTAATTAGTTTTGTCATAAAGCTTTTTCAATAACTTCAGTCGAAAATGCTGAAGTTATTTTGTTTATTTGTAAAAACTTCAGCACTAAATAAGCTGAAGTTTTGTCCTAGATTAATTAGTTTTGTCATAAAGCTTTTTCAAAAACTTCAGCAGAAGATGCTGAAGTTATTAAGTTCATTTGTAAAAACTTCAGCACTAGATAATGTGAAGTTTTGTCCTGGATTCATTAGTTTTGCAATAAAGCTTTTTCAAAAACTTCAACAGAAAATGCTGAAGTTATTTCGTTCATTTGTAAAAACTTCAGCACTAGATAAGCTGAAGTTTTGTCCTGGATTCATTAGTTTTGCAATAAAGCTTTTTCAAAAACTTCAGCAGAAGATGCTGAAATTATTTAGTTCATTTGTAAAAACTTCAGTACTAAATAAGCTGAAATTTTGCACAGGTATCAGGAAGGCGGAGCCTGAAGTTGTAAAAATTAGGGTATAGGTTAAATAATTTTAAGAATATGGATATAGGTTAAATGGAGGCGACCAAATAGGGCGTCCGCGCAATTTTTACATTAAAAGGGGAACTAGTACTTTAGGAAGGCAAAAAAAGCTTGATACATTTTGTTAATGGCTTTTTAGTTTATGACTAGAATAAATATTTAGTTCATGACTTGATCCTTCATTTTACTCACCCCTCTCTTCCTCTAATAATCAACATAATCAGGGTAGGCTTCAGTTGGGCTGGGCGAGAATTTTCTCAACTAAGATCTACACAATCTTTTCATGGGCTTTATAATGATCCACCACTGCTGTTTATCTTTGTATAATTAACTCAAATAGCGGCCATCCTAATTTCTTAAATTAAAAACAGCCGACGGATGTATAATATATTTATAATTCTTGTATAATATACTTATAAATACTTATATTTAATATATAATTTATACAGACCGGCTAGAAAAAGTAAATAATGAATTTGACCGACTATTTGTGTAACAATCTAGTTGTGTTTTCCTATCTCCTCTTGTATTCGGTCCAGCCCAATAACACTACTACCTTCTTGTCAGTTTGCTACAGGGTGGTGGTGTATTACTTCTTTTTTCAAATATCAAGTCAAGAAACTCAAAATTATTAGACTAAATAGAAAGTACTGGCTAGGTCCTAATTTTTTGACACTATTATTTTTGTACGTTAAAAATAAATTACCACCTTCTATAATTTAAAAGCTTTTAATCGTAATATTCTCATTTTGTCTTAATGACATGCAGCGTGCTAAAAGAAATTGACAGGATTTTTTCCGTAGATGTCCAGAACAAAGAGCAACAGTTTGTCTTATTGCCGAAAAAATTTGCGAGAATACCCAACTAAGGTTAGTAGCATGTTTGGCCAAATTTCCAAGATTAACTTAATTTGAGAATGATTTTTTTTAAAAGTGCTTTTAAAAAAAAAGTATTTTTAGTGAAAAAAAACGGTCCCGTGTTTGGCTATTTAATTTAAAAAGTACTTTTGAACAACAATTAATATTTGGCCAAGCTTTTAAAAAATGTTTCTAAGTGCATTTTTCTCCAAAGTAAATATCAAAAAAGTATATTTGGGGAAAAACAACTTTTTGTGCATATCCAGAACTACTTCTGCTTCTACTGAAAAATATTTTTCTCCTTCCAAAAGCTTGGCCAACACATTAAGTTCAGGAAAAAAAATACTTTTGGCCGGAAAAAATTACTTTTGGCTCAAAAGAAGCTTGGCCAAACCGGCAATAAGTACAAATAACAAGGTAAAAAATTTACGGGGCAACCTATTTTGTCCCTCACATTAACCTGTACATATTTTTTTAAAGACTTACCGGTACCCCGTTCTAAGACAACTTTTGTGTTGGCCCAAGTGAATGTTAGTTTTGAAGATTGACAAAGGAAGCTCAGGCATGAACCGGGTCCATCCCTTTTGTGCATAGAAACGAGCAGATTCGAGCATGTGGGATGCACATGAAGGAGATAAACTTAACTTGGTATAATTGATATCTCCTGATAGAAAAGATTGCATAATTGATAAGGAGAAGGACTCCTTACTCAAAAAGAACATTATCCAAGATAAGGAAGAAGTTAGAAGTTGAGATCAACTAGAACAACTCTTCTACCAAGGAAAAGTAGCATTAGAACTCTAGTTGTTTTCTATTCTACTAACTCTATATATTGCAGGATGTTCTCATTTTATAGGTACGCACAAACGCAGAAGTTAAACAGGAATTGAGAGCAAAATAGCAAGGCATTTTGTAAGCAATTCGTGTGCGATTCAAGTGTGCGAACCTGAAGATACATGAACCAGATAGAAGAACCAGTTCCAAGTGCTTGTCTTTTATCCTATTTAAATTGTAGTAGGTGTTTTCATATTGTACCTTTCGGCTTTATCTAGAGGCAATTGTAATAGGTACTCAAAATATTCAAGTTAGAGGCAACTTGAAGTTGTCGCAACAATTAGAGGTTGTTTGCTACAAGATATTAGAGTTAGTCCTAAGTTTACAAAAGTGTTTTTGTAAATGCAGTTTTTAGCTTAGTGACTTAGTGGAGAGTTTGGGAAACCTACTGGGAAGTAGGTCGTGATTTTTTCACCTTTTAAGCCAGGTGTTTTTCACGTAAAATACTTGTGTTCTTTACTTTCCGCATTTATTATTTCAACAATAGTAGGTTAAGGAAAAGTTAGAAGAACCAGGCCCTTCCATAATCAGTTTAGGCAAAAAATTAGACATCACCCCCTCTTGTGTGGTATTGAAGTTAAATATTAATTGGTATCAGAGCAGGTTGTCCTTGAAGAGGCTAACATTTTAGGAGAAGATCAAGATGAGTGCACCATCAGAAAATTTGGATAGACAATCCACTGCTAGGCCACCACTCTTCAATGGCCAGTACTACTCCTGGTGAAAAAACAAAATGAGAGACCACATCATAGGAGAGGACTATGAGCTATGGGACACTGTCACTGATGATCTCCTGGCTACCATGAAGAAGAATGCTGAAGGAGTAGATGTGACAAAAACAAGAGTTGACTGCACTGTTGAGGACTTGAGGAAATGGGAGAAGAATGCCAAGGCCAAGAAATGGCTTGTGTGTGGACTTGGTCCAGACGAGTACAACAGAATTCAAAGTTGCACTACTGCTAAGGAAATTCGGGACACTTTGCAAGTGGCTCATGAAGGAACACCTTAGGTGAAGAGGTCCGGAGGATATTTACTATATTCAATATGAGAATTTCACTATGAAGGAAGGCGAAACCATCCAAGAGATATATACAAGGTTCACCACACTAACAAATGAACTTAAGTCTCTTGGAAGGGTTATTCTTGAAGATGACTAAGTTGAGAAGATTTTGACAAGGGTTCTGCCAGTATCTTAGGATAGCAAAATCACTGTCATTCAGGAATCGAAGAACATTGTCACTCTTAATTTGGATGAGCTAATTGGAAATCTCACTGCTTATTAACTTAGAAGGCAAAATATGAAGATGGATGTACCCAAGAAGGAAAGAAGCATGGCACTCAGAATCACTAAAGGTTCTGATCTGGAGGAAGATGAAATGGCTATGATCACAAAGGAATTCAAGAAGTACCTAATAAGAGGAAATGGTTCTTCAAGAAGTAGAAGCTACAACAAACCAAGGGTTCCTGAAAAACAGACCACTGAGGGCTGCTACAAGTGTGAGAAGACTGATCACCACATCAAAAACTGCCCTCAATGGAAAATTGAATGGAAGAAGGAGAGAGCTGAACGAAGAAACATGAAGAAGGAAAAGGTTCATCCCAAGAAGAACAAAGGATCAACAAAGGCTATGGTTGCTGCTTAGGGAGAAAGCTCATATGAGGAATCAGATGAAGAAGATGGAGATGAACAATCACTTATGGCAATTGGAGAATCCGATGAGGAATCTGAGGTGAGTACAATTCATCTCAAAGAAAAGATTAAGTTTTTGTCTAAAGAAAGGCTATCTGAGTTACTTCTAGATTTCATTGATGAATCTGAGGATATAAATAATGAAAAGGAACAATTGTCTAAGGAATGTGTGATTTTAAAAGCAAAGTGTAAGAACTTGAAACTTAGAGTTATTGAGACTGTAAGTGAAAATACTGCACTAAAGAACCAGGTTGATGCATTTGAAATAAATGTCCTAGAACTTAGATATGAAAACCTAAAAGTGAAATTAGGAACAAGTAAGAAGACAAATGATTGCACACAACTCACTCTAGAAGAAAATGTAGGTTAACTGAAAGATGAGTTATATAAGAAGGATAAGCAGGTAAGAATTTTGAAGGAGGATCTAGGCAAGGTCAAGCATGAACTAGACAGAACATGTAAATATAATAGGTTCTCCGATGCTCTTTCATGGCTACAGAAACACATAGTAGCAATATAAGAGGACTTGTCTTTGGGAATCTGCCACCTAAATGAGATCCCAAAAGAAAGTACCTCACACTTCCTGAGAATAAGATTTTCACTCACTATGGTAAAACAGGTCACTATAAAAGTGAATGCAATGCAAAAGAAAAGGTAAGCCAAAAGAATAAAGAATTTGTTCAAGGGAAGAATAGGCTACCAAGTTGGGCTAAAAAGAATTTGATTCATCCTTTTGCCTATAGAAATGGACCGAAACTAGTTTGGGTTACTAAGACTAACCCATGATTTCCTTTTGCAGGTCCAAGTAAAGGGGAGCAGCCAAATATGGTACATGGATAGTGGCTGCTCAAAGCACATGACAGGAAGCAAGAACTAGTTCCTTTCACTTGAGGACCTCAAAGGAGGTAATGTCTCCTTTGGAAATGGGAAGAAAGGTGAGATCATTGGGGTTGTTAAGGTAGGTAAGACTGATTCTCACACTATTGAAAATGTCTACTTGATAGATGGCCTAAAATACAGCCTAATTAGTGTATCACAACTGTGTGATAGAGGTAACTTGGTAGCACTCACCTCTACCAAATGTTTTGTGATTAATCTTACCACTGACAATATTGTTTTGAAGGGAAAAAGAGTGAATAATATATATATTGTAGATCTGTCCACACTCTCAGAAAATGAACTCACTTGCTTAAGTGTGTTGGACAATGATCCCCTCTTTTGGCACAAGAGACTTGGACATGCAATTCTGAGTCAACTAGTCTCCAAGGACTTGGTGATAGGACTACATAACATCAAGTTCAAGGAAGAAAAGTTTGTGAGGCTTGTGCAAGGGGGAAGCAGGTAAGATTCTCTTTTAAATGTAAGAAAGTGGTAAGCACCACTAGATCGATGGAACTGGTCCATATGGATCTATGTGGTCCAATGAGAATATTAAGTAGCTGTGGTAAAAGATATGTGATGGTGCTTTTTGATGATTACTCTAGGTCTACTTAGACATTGTTTTTAACATCTAAAGATGAAGTATTTGACATGTTCAATTCTTTTGTTAGATAAACTCAGAAACAACTAGGTAATCAACTTGCATCACTTAGGTCTGATCATGGCACTGAATTTGAAAATGCAAAATTTGCTGAATTTTGTGATGAGCATGGCATAAAGCATAATATTTCTGCTCCTAGGACTCCACAACAAAATGGAGTAGTTGAAAGAAAGAACAGGACATTTGAAGATATGGCTAGGACTATACTTCTTTCTAGTAAACTTCCACATAGCTTCTGGGCAGAAACTGTAAATACTGCATGCTACATCATTAATAGGTGCTTGGCTAGACATCTTGTTGAGAAGACTAACTATGAGTTACTTAAAGGGAGAAAACCAAATATATCCCATCTTAGGGCATTTGGATGCAAGTTCTTTGTGCACAACAATGGTAAAGACTCCCTAGGCAAGTTTGATCCCAAAAGTGATGAGGGGGTATTCTTGGGATATCCTTCACACAACGAAGCTTATAAAGTCTATAAAAAGAACTATGTGTGTTGAAGAAAGTGTTCATGTGATTTTTGATGAAACTAATATTCTTTCTGAGAGACAGGAACATGATGATGAAGCAATTGGGCTGGTAAGAAACTTAAATGAAACCACAACCCAGACTGAAGCTTCACTGGAAGAAGGAACATGTGACGGAACATGTTCATCCACCCATAGCAACATGACATGGGAATAGAACAAAGAGGCAATGATCTTGAAACCTCAATGGAACCTGTCCATGAACCTGTTCCACAACAACAAAACAATTAAGGAACATTAAGGGGAAACCAGTTGGTTGTGAAACCTTACAAGTATCTAAGTTCCCATCCCATTGAGAACATAATTACTGATCCAACCTCTGGAATCAAAATCAGATCTTCATTAAAGAAATTTTGTGCTTTTGATGCGTTCTTATCTCTTATTGAACCTAAAAATATTGATGAGACTTTGCAAGATGTAGACTGGGAAAATGCAATGCAAGATGAACTCAACCAATTTGAAAGGAGTCAAGTTTGGTATCTGGTACCAAGACCTTTAGACAGATCAGTAATTGGCACAAAATGGGTCTTCAGAAACAAACTTGATGAAGATGGAACAGTTACAACGAACAAGACAAGATTGGTGGTTCAAGGATATAGTCAGGGGGAGGGTATAAACTATGATGAAACCTTTGCCCCAGTTGCAAGGTTGGAAGCAATAATAATCCTCGTAGCCTTTGTTGCTTACATGGAATTCACCATTCCCCAGATGGATGTCAAGAGTGTCTTCCTCAATGGATATCTAAAGGAAGAAGTATTTGTCAAGCAACCTCCGGGGTTTGAAAGCAAGGAAAATCCTGATTATGTGTACAAACTAGACAAAGCACTTTATGGGCTCAAGCATGCTCCAAGAGCATGGTATGAAATATTATCAAAGTTTTTGCTTGATCATGACTACAAGAGAGGTAAAATTGACAATACTTTGTTCTTGAAAGAAAAAGGTAAAGATCTCTTGGTAATTTAGATATATGTTGATGATATAATCTTTGGAGCAACTACTGGTAAGCTAAGTAAAGAATTTGCTAAACTAATAGGGAGTGAATTTGAAATGAGCATGTTGGGTGAGCTTAATTTCTTTTTAGGCTTACAAATTAAACAAAATTCAAATGGAACTATGATCCATCGACATAAGTATGTAAAAGAGTTGCTTAAAAGGTTTAAATGGAAGATTCCAAATAAATTGACACTCCTATTGCAACAGCTACAAAGTTGGATATAGATGAACCTAGTTCATCTGTCGATTAGAAGTTATATAGGGGAATGATTGGCTCATTGTTGTATCTCACTGCTAGTAGACCTGCCATTGTTTTCAGTGTAGGCCTTTGTGCAAGATTTCAGGCAAATCCAAAGGATTCTCACTTGACTGATGTCAAGAGAATTTTGAGATATCTAAAAGGCACCACTGATCTTTGTCTTTGGTATCCAAAAGGTATTAAATTCAATATTGTAGGATATGCAGATGCTGATTAGGCAGGTTTTCTTGTGGATAGAAAGAGCACCTCAGGTATGGCACACTTTCTTGGATCATGTCTTGTGTCTTGGGACACCAAAAAGCAAAATTCAGTGGCTTTGTCTACTGCTGAAGCTGAGTATGTTGCTAGTTCTTCGTGTTGTGCTCAATTATTGTGGATCAAACATCAATTAATGGACTTTGGAATTGATGTTGGTTGTATCCCCATATTTTGTGATAACACTAGTGCAATAAGTATGACTAAGAACCCGGTTCATCACAAGAGAACTAAGCACATAGATGTTAGGCATCACTTTTTGAGGGATAACTATGAAAAAAGGTTGATCGCGATGGAATTTTGTGCTACTGACAAGCAAATAGCTGACATCTTCACAAAAGACCTAAGCACTTTGGAAAAAAAAAGTTAGAATTAGAGATGATTAAGATCACCTAAAAGGACCAGTTCAGAATTCACAACGAAAAAAATATATGAAAAATGAATTTTGGTTAGAAAATCTAGAAATTGTGTATATAATAAGATTAATTTTTGCCCACTTTCATACTTTCAATAGTATAATCATGTGTCATGTGTTAAAATGACTCATTAATCTCTAATGATATTTTCTCTATTTTTGCAAATTTAGACTTACACACGAGAATTTTCAGTGAAGAATCTGGTTCATCAAGATAACACGGTATGTTTTCTACACTCTGCATAATTTGAAACAATAATATTTGGATCATGAGTAGAGTTATACCTTAGTCCAAATTACTTTTAAGCTTATCCAATATAAGTAAACCAGTTCTGTTCAAAAGAATCCTCACCAAATTACACCACCTAGATACTAGGGAAAGACTCAATCGTCTCTTCAAAACTGACAATTCAGTTTGATTAGACTTCTAAATGTCTGAAAAGCCTGTCGTTACCCATTAATTATCCCTCCTTTAACTTGATCATCATTATCTTTGTCTTCACTCCATAATTTTCAAACCGTCGAAATACTCTCCATCTTCTCTCTTCTTCAAATTTTAATCTACCTCTTTTTTCTTCATAAATCAAGCACATAAATGGCTAAACCTTCTGAAAAACCTTCTTCATTACCTAAGAAGACACATCCCCCCCCCCACCATGCACCACACATTCAACCACACCTCAGCCTAAGAAAAGAAGAGTTAAGACGATTGCTCATATGACAATGGCTGGGAGTGAATTATCCAAGAAATTAGACGCTCAATTGAAAGCTAGCCAAGCCAAAGAAGCCCAGAACTCTGACGAATCCTTCAAGTCTACTACTGAGGGGGGAGGAACTGGGTCTTCTGATACAGAATAGGTAACCTCTGGCCCAAATATTACTACTGAAGTCATTTCTGAGTTAGCTGAGAATTTGGAGAACTTGTTTATTCTGGTTGGTTCTGTGGTTGACGTAGAATCTTCTGAGTCCAGAAGAATTGATGGTAAAAATAAAAAGGAAAAAGAAAAATAGACTGAGGGTGCTCGGAGTGAAGAAAGGGGAATGGGTACAAGAGTGGTTGATTCTTCACCCACTCTTGATATAGATGTAATGGGTGATTGTGAAGAAGATCTGTTGAAATGGAGGAAAGTGTGAAGAAAACAGGGGGAAGTGGGTCTGGCGAAGCCGCCGAAGGGCTGGTTAAACTTGGGAAAAATGTAGATGAACCTGATTCATCAGTAGAAGAAACCCTCTCAGACCTATTAAAGAAAGTGGGTGAGAGCTACAACCCAAAGAAGAAGAGAAATTCCAAGGCTAATACCCCTGGCATTGCTAGGGCTAACAAGAAAAGGAAGGTTTCTCCTTCTAATACTGCTGAAAAACCTCCCACAAGAGGAAGAGCCACAAGAAGCCAGCTAAAGCAGAATGAGGAAGATTTGCAAAAAGCCTTAGAAGAAAGCAAAATAAAAGCGGTTGCAAAAGGGAAGAAGAAGATGATTGAGCCTGTTGAGGCTGTTGATGTTGATGATATGGACCTGGTCCATCAAGATGAAGATGTGATTGAAGAAGTGGAGGTTCAGACTCCCAAACCCAAGAAAGCCAAGACTTTCACTAAGAAGTATATCTCTATGTCAAAGTCTGTTGAACCATCCACCCTGGCAAAAAGGGTCAGGTCTTTTATGAAGACAAAACAAGTGAAAATTGTTGAGGAAGAAGAATGGAGTGGAGAGAAGGAGGAAAATAATTCAGCTACTATGAAGGACAAGATGGCCAGGTTTGGCAAGAGGACAATTCTGAAGGGTAGACTCCTCAGGGATTTGGAGGAGGAAGGGATGGTGCTGCGAATGGAAAAATTGGAACTGCAAGGATGGAAGGACATTATCCTTCAGATGGATGGCATGTTGGCTAGGAGTGAAATTGTTGAATTTATGGCAAATGCTGCAGTGTAGGATGGATGGGTTACCATCTTGGTGAAAGGGGTGCAAATCTCTTTCAATGTGAAGAAGTTGGGTGAAATTCTAGGTGCACTTGCTGAGGGGTACAATGATTACACAAAGCTTAAATGGCCAGGCCTAAAAAACCTTCCTACTACCCTGTCCATTACCATAAAACTCAATGACAATGAGGAGGAACTTGAGCCCATGGCTGTGTACAAGAGTGAGATGAAGCCATCCCACAAGGTGTTGTTCGAATTCGTCAACAAGTGTGTTCTACCTAGGTAGGAAAGGAGGCACATTGCCAACTTCATGGACTTGGTTCAAATGGAGTGTTTGGATAGTGGGAGGCAGATTAACTGGCCTGGATTTATAATCCAACTTCTTGATAGGGTTATAAATGGGTCTAAGACTCTTGCCATTCCCTATGGCTTCATTCTCACAGTTGTGCTTGCACGTTTTAAGGTGCCTCTAAAGGAGTGGGAGGTTGCTACAAGCAAAGATCACTTTGGGGAAAATACTGTGATTGCTTGTGACTATGAGGTCCATGCAACTCCTAATGAACCTAGTTCATCCAAGAAGGTACCAATCAATAGCAAGGCCAGAGACTTGGTGCAGGAGAGTGGGGCAAAGGATGTTGAGATTGAGAGGCTGAAGAAAAGGTTGGCTAAGGTAGAGACTAAGAGAGATGCTCTCAGAACTGAGCTGGCAAGAGAAAAGGATAAGAATGATGGCATTCTTAGAGATATGCTGAAACTTCTCCGAGACAAAAATCAAGCACCTAGTTCTTCCCAACCTTAAGCTCCTAACCTAGTGTACATCCTTTCAGATTTATCTAGAGGCAATTGTAATAGGTACTCAAAGTATTCAAGTTAGAGTTAACTTGAAGTTGTCGCAACAGTTAGAGGATGTTTGCTACAAGGGATTAGAGTTAGTCCTAGGTTTACAAAAGTGTTTTTGTATATGCAGTTTTTGGCTCAGTGACTTAGTTGAGAGTTTGGGAAAATCCTGCGGGGAAGCAGGTCGTGGTTTTTTCACCTTTTGAGCCAGGTGTTTTTCACGTAAAATGCTTGTGTTCTTTACTTTCCGCATTTACTATTTCAGCAATTGTAGCCTAAGGAACACTTAGAAGAACCAGGTCCTTCCATAATCAATTTAGGCGAAAAATGAAAAATTGAAAATCACACAAATCACCCCTCCCCCCCCCCCCCCCTNAAAAACCCACAACCCCCCCCCCCCCCCCCCCCCCCTTTGTGTGGTATTGAAGTTAAAACATCATTTTGGAATTCAGTTCCGCTGTTGTTTCTTCTTCTATTTCTTTCCAGGACTTCATCGCAACTGTAACACTCCTCATATCTATAAAAATTTCAAGATACGCTAAATATAGAATTAACTTTTTTAATCTTGCCTAGAGTGCAAATAAAAAGGTTATACTCAAATAATTGGGTATGCAATTAAGGTAATATTATTAATTTTAACACTACTAATTATTAAAAATGAGTATCATTAATTATTAGTTAAGTTTAAAAAAAAAGAGGGGGGGGGGGGGGGGGGGGGGGGACAAGCCTAAAGCCCATAAAGTGGGAAAGGCTTGAAGCTTTAAACAAAACACAATAAAAAAAAGTCTGAAGGCTGAAAATCCTTATACGAACAAAACAGAAGGCTTAAACTCACGCAAGCCTCATATGAAAAAGAGAAACAAAACGTGAAACAGAGCAGATGCAGCCTTGCTGCTCAATACTCACACACGCGAGTTTTTACAAATCACTAATTCTTGAACTCAAGTATATAAAATTCCCTATTATCAATTATCCTACAATAGTAGTAGGTAAGAATCGAATAGTTAATCCCCTTATTTCTCTGTATCAATATTAAATTCGATGTTTAGGTGTGAAACTTTGAATTTAATTAAAATGTAATGGTTGTTGTAGAATCAATTGTCTGACGGCTATATAAATTGGATTGGGTGATTTGTGGAGGTTTTTGGCTTGTTTAAAAAACATGAGAGGAAGAAGAAGAGCTAAGCTTCAGTTTCGATTCTGATGTTGCACTAGAAGTGATAAGAACTTTAGATCTCCAACTCTGAAGTTGCACTTTTAAAGTGATAAGAATTTCAGGTCTGATTCTAAGTTGCACTGATGAAACAGTTAAAGCTTCAGATCTGATTCGGAACCCTAATTTTGTAACTTCACATGCATATTCTAAAGCGTGTTTGAAGTGGGTAAATTTGTAAAAAGTTTCAACCCGGCTACATCTTAAACAGTACCCTAAAATCGGGTATTTGTGCACTTCACCCCTATAGCAAGGTAATATTTAATTAGTTGTACCAGTCTCATACATATAGTTTGCATGACACTCATAGACAAAACTAAAAATTGGTATTTTTAAACAAAGAAAAATAACAATGAGAGGGATAAGTGGCAACTCAAAGAGTATGTTTACGGCCTATAAGGCAAGTACTTAGGAGATCTCACTCCAATGCATTAATTTCCTGATATGTTAATTGCATGGTCAGATCTCAAGTACTCACCCCCCTACGTACCCAGGCCGCTCTTCTATGTTTGAACATATTAATTAAAGTAACAAGCTAATATGAAACTTTTGTATGGTTTAGAACTCTAGTTTCTCTTAGGTTTCACTTGATGAATAAGTAGGCAGAGAAAGAGAAAGCATTGTGTTCATTTCTGACTGATGATCCATCCTCTTGATATGAAGAGTATTCTTCTCGTTCTTGTTTTCTGTGCTTCTGCTTAATCTAAGTTGCAGATCAGGTAACCAATCATTTCCCGTGAAGCTTCTGTCTTCTTTCATCTGCAAATTCAAATTACCAATGAAGTAGTGCAACAACAAGGAAAAATGTAAAAATGAAACCCCAATAATAATAACATATGGGTATTATAACTCATTGAGAGTTACCCTTTTAACACATTTGACTTTCAGTTAATGTAAAACAAATCTGAATTTAGTCGCTTTTTAAAGCTCCTAGTTCGAAGATTGCACAAGATCATATAAGGAGTCCAATTATACCATCACTACCTGACGTGGGATAATCAACATATACAGGACTACAATCAATTCAGTCGGAGGACAAAGACGCATGCAGGAAAATCTAAAAGAGAGACGGTATCTGAAAATTTTGCTATATATGTGCTCGTATATATTTACCTCAAGCCTTATTGGTGTCTCAAAATTTTGCTCAAGGTTATTGTATCTGCAATTCCATTTGGAATATGGTTGCGCTACATTTTGTTGAAGCAAATAGTGGGAGTTTTTAGCTGAACAAATATTGGAAATATCACGATTTTTCTGCTCCCACTGATTGGCGATGAATTCACTCGCAGGCCACCTTTTCTCTTCAAGAAATTGTCTTGGTGTACGTAGCTTTTCTCGAGTGGTGTTAAGTAAGCTCCCCTGATTGGAAGACCACTGCAAGTACCTGTACATTACATTATTGAGTTTAATTTCTATATAATGATAATATAGAATTTTTTGTAACCATATCATGTCCTTATTAAAAGATAATTGTAGCTAATATTGAATAAAAAGTTAAGAGTAGTAACCTAGAAAACTATGCAGACCATTACTTGTAAAAATTCATTTACGTGTCAGTGTGTGTATATATATTTTAAATCATAAAGTATTAATTTTAAGAATTGTTAAGCAAGTCGAGTAAAAGATTATCATTGTCTAGGTGAAATTGTACCTGGAAAAGATGTCCTTGGCCTGATATGGGGGTCTCGAAAAGGAATTTCGAAAATGGCCTTTAACATGGTCATGATCATAGTTAAAGTTCCTTGCTAACACAATGGCACCATTCTTCATCTTGAAATCTTGTAGAGGGTTATATCTTTGCCCTACATTTCTGTAGAAATAGCTTCTTCCTTTCATTGCTCTATTACGACCTAACACTATATATACCAAAATGAAGCACCATCAAGATTCATAGTTAGTATATATTGCACATGAGGAAAATGGGTTAAGAGCATTTTGTCCGCCTAAAGTTACATGTCAACTGTAGATAAGGGCAATTAACTGGTAATGATCTTATCAACATGTATACTTGGTTGGAAGGAAAGAAGTTTCAAATTTGATGATATAAGTACCTTGTCCAGATTCATCTAGTTTCTTGCTTCGATACATCTGGATCAAATAAAAGCAATGAGTTAACTCATTAACAATTAGAACAAATTATTAACAAACATACTTGATGAATATAAGTATTTCAACTCACTATACCTGCAAATGACTTTTTACATGAGCAATACTTAGACCTCTCACGTTCATCAACTGGAGCACCAACTTTGGTGTGGCTCCTGCTAACCCAGAGTTGACCTTAAGCATTAAACAAATATTTCCAGAAACTAGGGAGAATCTTATTTTACATAAACAACACATGTGGCAACAATAACTTTTCTTATTACAATATACATAAACTAAGAAACAAAAAAGTGGCAGCAATAACTTTTCTTATAACAATATACATAAAGTTTGACATCTCTAGGGGGAAGATACAAATTGGTTAAATTTTTAAACATACTTGCGACAATATCGGCATTAATTATATAGCTAGTTAATAAAGGAAGGCATCTAATTCAATAATGTCTTGACACTTAAAAGCCTTTCATAAAATAAGGATGTAACTTACATACGCTACTACTATAAATAATTTTTACACTATATTATTGTATTTTAATATGTTGAAGCAGATAACTTTTTTATTAATGAAGTATGTGATCATGTTATGTAAAAAACTTAAGTAGTTAAAAAGAACGCTCATTTTTCTATTTAACTATGTATTAATCATTTATATTCAAGATTATAAATATCACTTTTCAGTTATTATTGCATGTAGTTATTGTATAGTGTAAAATATAGCGTAATAATATTTTTACATTGTTAATGCGCAGAGAAGTTAAACTCAATAAAATACATGTTGAGTAAATGTGAATAGAACTGCATCTTCAAGCAATAAGTAGAGACTTACTATCTTGACCACCCAGCCTTTCAATGGCATTAACAAAGGAGCGATGGAGTTCAGGAGTCCAACGTAGCCTTGGCATTTTTGATCGAACATAATGCCTAACGTTTTTCTTTTCAACACGTCCGGATCCGTCACCGCAGCTATTGTTACAATTTTCTGAGTTTCCTTCATATGTTGTTTTCTCTCTACTGTTTTCCACACTAATCTCAATGGCTTCTTCTTCCTCTTCTTCTTCACTTTCCCCTTTGTCGTCTTCGTTCAGATCAATGAATGAGACCATTTTGCTTTGGGAGGAAGAATCTGAAGATGTTTTTCCCATAATGTATTCCATAGTATTTGTCATCATCTCTTCGTTGGCTTGTTTCACTGAGTTTTCAGTCATGGCTACCTCTAACTTACTGAACAAGTTAGGCAAAGAGGTCTTCAGTGCAAGAAACAAGCCTGGGTTGTGTATCAATAAATAAGTTAATAGACTTGAAGAGAAAAGCAAATTAAAGAGATTATTCATCGTAAATTAGATAATTGAACTGGCTACCATGCAGAATCCAGCGAACCATTGAGTCTCTCAACTTGTGTGCCTAAAGCCATTAGTCTGAGGGCATGAAACGCGTACAAAAATAGAACTAGTAGCTACCTTGTAAAGCTTTTTCTTGATCTTGTCCTTACCCTCTAATGGTAACTTATGTATAAGATGCCATAGTAGTTCTACATATAAGCTATAACAACTATGGAAATAACAGGAAGTCATCAAGCTAACAAACAAACCTTGAATGACGGTAAATCATAGAGTACAAAAGAAAATATACTAAAAGATGTATAATATTTCAAATATGATTTGGTCAATTGACCTGTATATGAGAAAACTAATACGTATGAAAAAGCTTACGGAGAGAATAAATTCTCCTCCTAAACAAGACTTTCATAAAGACTAGATTATGGACGCTATTGTTATATTGTATGAATCAAGAATTCTCAATTTATAAAAGCGCAGAAGCTTTTCTTCCGATTAGTGAAATATGAAAGAGCAATTTTAATTAGAAAATCAAGGCAAACCCTAACACATATTCAGTTTTACCATGTACTCCCTCCGGTCCAAAATAAGTGATTTTTCCAGATTTCAAGAATGAATTAACCTATTTTTTCCTACATTGTCCTTGGAGTAAATAGCGTTGGAGTATGGGTTACGAGTGTTTATGTGAGATAGTAGGTTAATATGATCAATTTCATTACTAATTAATATTAAAAGATGAATTTCTTAATCTGTGTGAAAACATTCAAAAAATGAACCGGAGGGAGTACTTAGTTACATGCTGTTGTTCTGCCTGAAGTAATAAGATTGTATTCTCCTGCCATTAATGGCACGAAAAAAAATTCCTGACAGTATCAGCTGCTGGTCGGGAAGTTTGCAGAAGACAGATGGGAGAAACTAATATTGTAACCGGCACAAGGCTGTTGGAATTTAATGGTAATTCCTAATGCATGGTTTAACATTTTCCTACTCCAGCATAAATGTAAGTAGATATATGATTTAAAGAAATGTTAATAGTCAAATAAAGACTGTTGAAGCTGGCAGGTATAAGATGGGGGTAACAAAAATTGCAGAATTTTTCTTGATTTAAAATCCTGCAACATTTATTCTTGTTTTATATCCTCTACTAGTACGAAACTTTACTGTGTAATGTGTACTTCATTTTTCTTTACAACGCAAAGAAAAATGGAAAAAGAAAAGCTTGATTAGGTACGGAGAGAAGTATAACCATATATAAATATAATACTCCATAAAACAAAATTTCGTTATTGGAAATTCTCTAAAACAAATAGATTTAATAATGGATACTGAAAATTTTGGAAGACCTTAACGGACGTCTGTATAAGACCATATATCTCTTGCATCAAGTAGTTTGAAAATAAAAAGAAATATTCCTGGGAAAATGGTCTTAACTTCCTACTTAGTCCAAGATAACAAGTAAAGGAAAATTTCTTCAAAAGAAAGAAGGGAGAAGGGGAAAGAAGAAAAACCAAACTATTTGTTCCTAGCTGGAACATGATCAATAAAAAGAAGAAAAATAATAGTAGAGGATTCAAGAAGGCTGATATAGACCTTGTGGAATAGAAAAGAAGCTAAGGCTGACAAAATTCGAAGCTATCCATTTTGTTCTTGATTTTCTGTCTATAATTAAGGACAAGGAAAGTAAGAATAGTTTTATTTTTCCTTCTACTTAATTAGTCTCTCTTTAGGATATAAATTAAGGCCTGATTATTGGATCATCTAAATTCATGTATAACCAAACAAAAGGTTTTAAAACTGAAAGCATATAAAGAAATTAAAAAGGCGAGCGCGCGATGAGCACATAAATCATAATGATAAAGAGTTCCTATTTTTACATACTTCATACAGGTGGGAGGGAGAAATTTGTGGTTGTTTTTCTAAATACAAACCATGAACAGTAACTCCTGTGTGCTGCTTCTTTCAAGAATTTGTATCAGAAATATCAGCTGCTTTGCTTAGTCCAGACCTTCTATAGACGATCACTTGATGCAGATGACTCAAACACACATAATTTGGCTTGAATATTTAAAACAACAATAGTTACGTCTCAATTCCAAGCGAATAGATCGAGTCCACTATCTCCACAAATTCAGATTGAAAATATATGAGAAGAAAAAAGAATTTCCTTTTGGTTGAGGGTGAGGGGAGTGAGAGAGGAAAGGGTAAAGGAGAAGGTGGTGCTGTTTTTCCTTTGGGCGTTGGGAGGTTTTTATTTGATTCAACGATGGAATTTATTTTCAATGCCAATGTTGATATGACTTTTCTATGAAGTTTTATTTTTAACTAAGCTTAAAGGATACATTTATTTTAACAAGAAAATTACAAAACTGAACGGTATATGGTCAGACAGTCCAACTTGGTGCTCATTATAATGTAATAATTCTAGCATTATTGAGGATACAGGTGAGACTGGTCATCCTTTTGGTTGAATTTTAGTATCATGTGACTTTCCCGAAATGTAATTTTAAAATCAGTAAAACTATTTTTCTATTTCTTTTTTGACAGTTGTCCCATCCCATCCCCGCCCTTCTTTACCTCATTCTTCCTTTCTCATGTGATTATCTTATACTTTGACCTTTGTTGAGGACTTTCCCACTGTATGTATAATAAACAAATATTCTTCTTTTTTATAATGATAATAAAAGCCAAAGGAGTCGGCCGTAGCCAAAAGTCTTATTCATATGGCCATTGTCCAAAAATTATAATGGATATTTTTTGGACATAATAGGTGTCTCTTGTGTGTGTTTATCATCTTCTTGAGAACTCTAAGAATTCAGGCTTACTACATTAAAACCTTTATAATCTGACTAAGTTTACTAATGATTTAGATATATGAGGTTCTTTTTGTTACTCTTTGATAAATTAAACCAAGTTTAGAAGGATTTTTCCTTATTAAGCCAAAGAATTAAGATAAGAACTCATTCTTAAACAATTATAGTTTATGAACTTTGAACTATTTTCATACATAATCCAGATAATGAAACTAGGTGGATGAGGTGGTAAATCACCGTAATGGCTCCACTTAGAAACGTGCATAATAACCTATGGGACATACGAGTTCGCCCTTGACGAATTAGCTGCCTAGGTAGGGTTGGTTTCTTGGTCAAGAGATCTCAACGTGTAATTTCTAGCCATGACTGCTAGGTTATTGGAGCACATGGGTCACAACATTATACTGCTCTTTTTTCACTTTATGTGATACTTACTATACTATGGAGTATTATTAGTACTTCTTATGTATTTTCTAAATATAAAAAAAATCTTGTCTGGATTCATATTAAAATTTTTTAGTTAGTTTGACCCTCATACTTTAAAAAGGTTCACGTGAATTGAAATGGAGACATAATTTATCTGAATTAAGCACAACACATGACAAAAACATTATTAAAGAAGTATTACTTTTTAATAATATAACTTTTTAAAATGAAGGTCACGAAATTAAGAGTAGAGTAGAATGCATGCCCTCTGACTAACAATTTGTCCTCTTAAATGACATGATCGTACAAATCAATACTAGTCGCCATCTGTAAATTTCTCCGATGTAGTTTCTAGGCTTCATGAGTGGCTAGTACCTTTGTCTAATAGGCTTGTTTTAGGGTTATTTCTACGGGTAGGGTGTAACCCGGTCATTATCCACATACAGAACTCACACAGTGTGAGAAATATTCAACCTCCCGTATACACACCAACGCTTAAATAACACTATGTATCATGGTTAAAGCATGAATTAAAGTGAACAGATGAATTAATTCAATATGTTGTAGCGCTTAAAGTGTATATAAAAAAAACATATATCTTGAGTTTGTGTAAATTCCGGGTGAAGTAAATGATTGCATAGCGAAGTATTAATGTGTTTCTTCAAAAATTTATTGATCTCCGTCCATGGCGTGGTATTTGTCACACTCTTGAATATATAGGCTTGCATTCTCCTATTTTTAATATGTGCAGAGTACCTAAAATTTAACAACCGAAATTATCAATTTTGAAATCTATCCAGTTTTGAAACTATATATACAATATATAGATAGTTATTCCGCCATAGACTTGTGGGCGAGAAATTATTTTTCATAAGATAGAGGTCCCATGGAAGGCAAGGAATCTTTCATACTAGTATAATTTATTATCATGGAAAATTAATCTTCCACCAAAACAATGACTAAGCTTTCATACGTAAAATAAAGGCCCTACCAATTACCATCCGGTTTCCATATTTCTTATACTTGTTCTCGCCAAGTCTTTCATTAATCCTGATATGATGAAGAATTATATATATCCCTAGCCTTTTAAGATAGTTTTATTGTTGTCAGAATATAGCTAACATTGAAGATTGAATTTAAGTATTACATTATAGGGTACAAGTGGTGGGTGAAATACAACAATTAGTCAATTTTTGGTGGGACCGTTGCAATCAAAGAAGTTGTAAAAACCTTGACTTTGACATCCACTAACGTATATGCCGACTGCATCATTAGATCACTAGGATAATACAAGGTTAATTGGACAAAATCAAGTTGACCTAAATTTAGAAAATTTATCATTCAAATGGACCCAATTATAAGGGAGCCGCCAATTAATGCTTGTCTAAAATTACGATATCAAGATTAGCGTTTTCAAACAGAACCGAAAAACGACACCAAACCCGACTAAAAAGTCTTATTAGGTTTGATTTGATATGATTTTAATATTGAGTAAAAAAACTCAAAATATTTTTAAATTTACTTTTAAGACTTTAATTTGTATAGAATTTTTCTTTAAAATGTCTAGAAATATTTGAGAAATCTCTCATAGAATATAATATTTAATAGAATTATGAAATGACGCATCCATTTTTATTTACTTTAAATAATGGGTTGTATCATCATTTTCTTATCAAGTGTTATTTGAATGCATCATCTCTTTGTTCTTTCATATTCATATGTCAAGAGTTGTTAAATTCTTATATCTTTTTTGTATACGGTAGAAATGGGTGCTACCCGATTTCACCATTTGATCGAGACTGGGACGTTGCATCGAAGAGCTGAGACATTGAGCCCGAGACCGAAGCCTCTTTCTAGAATGAGGTCGGTATCAATCAAATCCAGAAGAGATAGACTTCGAGTAATGTCGGGATATCTTAATAACGCAAAGAGCGAGATATCAGTGATTGGTCGAGGATCGTGGCGCGAATCTTGGAACGGATTAAATCAGTCAGTTGTGTATATGACTTTCTTCTGTAATTAGAATTATACCATAATTAGGATTTCTCTACTATATAAAGAGGAATTCTAGTCATTTGTAATCATCGTTGTTCAATGAGAAAAAACTATATAATCATTTCTTTCTTGCTTATTGTTCTGCTTACTGTTCATCAGAATTATTTTATCTTAATCGTTCTCAAACTAATATCACCTCGAGAATACATCATTTCGAGGTCGAGGTCGAGGCTTGCATACTAGTTTGATTTATTTTACAATTTAATTCAGCCATTTACTTTCTCATTTATCAATTGGTATTAGGTGAAATCATATGTCCTTAAAACCACAATATAAGTTGTAGTTGTTATTCAAATTTTGGGGTAAACAATTTGGCGCCCACCGTGGGGATAAGGATAATAGTGATTATTCAATACTGATTCCGACAACACACACTATTTTACGCTTGTTCTTGTCAAGTATTTTTGCTTTCAAGTTAAAAACATGTCAAACTCACAAACTGCACCCACACATGGTGACAATGGCCTCGGATTTCACGGGGAAACGACAATGTAATTGCTCCAAGGGTCGAGGTGACACAAGTTGATCTCGGGGGAGCACCAGTTTCCAACCCAGTCGACGTTAGTTCACACATCGCTTTGAATGTGAATCTGGGGCCGGACCCCGAAGGTAGTGTACGCAGAGAAGGCCGATCTGGTGGCCAAGGTACACAAGGCGGAGGAGATGAAGGATTCAGTCTCCAAGTGATATTCGAGATGCTACAATCCCAATAATCCGCTATTGCACAGCTACAAAATTAGCATCGAACTCCGAGTGAGGTCGAACGGAAGCCGCTCGCAGAACCAAGCCAGTACCAGAAAGGTCGGATAATAATGAATCGAGGACTGACCCCGCAATAATGAAGATGCTCGCGGAGCTCACAAACGAATCGAATTGGGAGAGAAGAAGATTGGGGAAAATAATAAGTAAGTGGAAACGTACAACTCGGGTCGATCAGATATCGGGGACACCTCCAATTTTGAAAGGAATGGATTTAAAGAAATTTGTACAAAAGTCGTTTCCTCCAAGTGCGGCTCCGAAGCCTATTCCCAAGAAATTTCGTATTCCAGATATCCCTAAGTACAATGGGACCACTGATCTGAACGAGCATGTCGCCTCCTACACATGCACTATCAAAGGTAACGATTTGGAAGATGATGAGATCAAATTTGTTCTATTAAAGAAGTTCAGAGAGACTATAACGAAAGGGAAAATGATTTGGTACCACAATCTACCGCCAAATTCCATTGAATCATTTGCCATGCTCGCGGATTCTTTCATAAAGGCACATGTCGGGGCCATAAAGGTGGCAACGAGGAAATCAGACATTTTCAAAGTAAAATCGAAGGATAAAGAAATGCTTAGGGAGTTCGTATCTCTATTCCAAATAGAACGCATGGAATTGCCACCGGTCACAGATAATTGGCTTGTTCAATCCTTCACTCAGGGTTGAATGAATGAAGTTTGATAGCATCGCGTCAACTGAAACAAAATATGATTGAATATTTGGCGATGACCTGAGTCGATGTGCATAATCGGTACCGATCGAAGATCAGAGTCGAGGATGACCAATTAGGAACTCCTTTCCGTATATCCGAACAGGTCTGTAGCAAAAAATCAAAGAGATATCGATAGGGAACTTCGGTCGAACAAAGACCGATATCAACCATATATCACAGATCGCAGGAATGGTAGTCATGGATGCAATTCCACCTAAAATGACCGAATAAGTTATTGAGGACAGAGTTCTCGGGGACTTATGAGCAAAAGTGGTTTTGATAAGCACGCTGATCCCACACAGGCACCTCGATTGTCAGAGTATAACTTTAATATCGACGCATCACGTATTGCATCGGCAATTGGAAGAATAAAATATATTAGATGGCCCAGGCCTGCAGACTGATCTTTCCCAAAGAAACCCCAATCTGATGTGTAAGTATCACGGCACACATGTCCACAAAATTGAAGATTGCAGGCAACTAAGAGAAGAGGTAGCTCGTCTATTCAACGAGGGTCACCTTCGAGAGTTTTTAAGTGATCGAGCCAAGAACCATTTCAGAGAAATGGACGCCAACAGGAAAAATGAATAGGAAGAGCCACACATGTGATCCAAATGATCGCCGGCGGGTCGATATTTCACGAGGCCCCATGTTCAAACGCACTAAAGTATCAATTACTAGGGAAAAATGGACCCGAGATTATGTGTCAAAAGGCACCGTATCATTCAATGATGAAGAAGCGGAAGGAATTTCTCAACCCCACAACGACGCTCTGGTAGTTTCTATCTTTATGAATAAAGCTTAAGTTAAGTGTGTATTAGTGTTCCAGGTAGCTAGGCAAATATCATTCGATCGAGGGTCGTGGAGCAGATCGGCCTACAAGACCAAATCGTGCCTATAGCTCGGGTCCTGAACGGGCCAGCGAAAAAACTAAAGGAGAGATCATTTTACCGATGAACGTGGCTGGAACTATTCAAGAAACCAAGTTCCATGTAATCGAAGGCAACATGAGGTATAACGCCCTACTCGTGAGGCCCTGGATTCACAATATGAGGGCAGTCCCTTCGACTCTCCACCAAATGATGAAGTTCCCGACACTGGACGGGGTGAAAATAGTATATGGGGAGCAACATGCTGCAAAGAAAATATTCTCGGTCGATGAGGTGATACCAGTATCCACACTTTTGACGTCAAAGGGATCAGACATTAAAGGAAAATAGGAGGTCAAATAGCAACCACAGCCACCAACCTCGACTAAATAGGAGAAGCATGGAATAGAAGAAGAAGAATACGCGATTATTGGATCCCTCGAACCTTCGTGATTCCCGAATATTTCGACGCCAAATCACCAGTAGAAGAGCTGGAATAGGTTATATTGATCGAGTACCTACCCGAACGAAAGGTATACCTGGTACGGTGTTAACCCCCGAACTTAGGAAGAAACTCATTAAATTTCTTATTAATAACATGTATTTTTTTGCTTGGTCCCACTTAGACATGACATGGATCCCACTAGAAATAACAACACATCGATTGAGCATGGACCCGAAGTTCAGGCCAGTGAAACAAAAGAGAAGGCCCCAGTCCGAGGTAAAGCACTCATTCATCAAGGACCAGGTAACTAAACTTCTCAAACTAAGATCCGTTCAGGAATTACAATATCCCGAATGGTTAGAAAATGTAGTCGTAGTCCCTAAAAAGGGAACAAACTTAGGATGTCTGTAGATTATAAGGATTTGAACAAGTCATGCCGCAAATACTCTCTTCCTCTGCCTAACATCGATTGTATGATCGATGCCACGACCGACCACGAGAGCCTTAGTTTTCATGACGCCTACTCTTGGAACAATCAAATTCAAATGAACTGGGAGGATCAGGAAAAGACTTCATTCATCACTAAGTATGGCACATATTGCTATAACGTAATACCTTTTGGGCTAAAAACGCAGGTACTACCTACCAACGCCTAGTAAATAAAATATTCGAAGAACAAATAGGTAAATAAATGGAAGTATGTATTGATGATATTCTAGTTAAGTCCCTGCGCAGAGGACCATTTGACACATTCGCAGGAAACATTCAAGATTCTGAGAAAATACAACATGAAGCTCAACCCCGAGAAATGTGCTTTCGGGGTCGGTTCGGGCAAGTTCCTCGGCTTTATGGTGTCGAATCGGGGGATCGGGATCAACCCCGATAAAATCAAGGCTATGGAAGACATCACAGTCGTGGACAGTGTTAAAGTCGTACAAAGGCTGACAGGGCGGATAGCTGCCTTAGGTCGATTCATCTCGAGATCGTCAGATCGGAGCCATAGGTTCTTCTCACTACTCAAAAAGAAGAACAATTTTGCATGGACCCCAGAATTCCAGCAGGAGTTGAAAGAATTAAAACAATACCTCTCGAGCCTACAATTGCTTCATACTCCAAAGGCAGATGAAAATCTCTACTTATACTTAGAAGTCTTGAAAATCGCGGTAAGTGGTGTCCTAGTTTGAGAAGAGCAAGGTACGAAATTTCCTGTTTATTATGTAAGTCAAACTCTAGGAGAAGCAGAAACTCGATATCCACACTTAGAATAATTGGCACTTACTCTAATAAGCGCCTCTAGAAATCTAAAACCGTATTTTCAATTTCACCCAATTTGTGTGATAACCACTTAACCTCTTCGTAATGTTCTGCATAAGCCCGAATTGTCGGGCCGATTGGCCAAATGGCTATCGAACTCAGTGGGTATGATATCGAATATCAACCCCAAACTGCCATCAAGTCTCAAATTTTAGCAGAATTTCGTGGCCGACTTCACACCATCCCTCGTACCCAAGATCGAAAAGGAGATTTTGTTATAATCGGGTACATCATCGGGGGTGTGGACCCTTTTTACAGAAGGAACTTCGAATGTTAAAGGGTTCGGGCTAGGCATCGTTTTGAAGCCACCCATGGGCAATACAATTAGGCAATATATCAAAACTTCTAAGTTGACTAACAATGAGGTCAAGTATGAGTCATGATTGCAGGTCTCGAACTAGCTAAAAACTTGGGAGCGGAAGTCAGCGAGGCCAATTGCAACTCCTTACTTGTAGTAAACCAAGTCAACAGAACCTTCGAGGTTCGAGAGGATCGAATGCAAAGGTATTTCGAATAAATTGCAGGTAACGTTACATCATTTTAAAGAATGGACTTTGCAGCATGTACCTCGAGAGCAAAATAGTAAGGCTGATGCCCTTGGAAACCTAGGATCATCAGTCGAGGATGATAAAATCAGCTCAGGGACTGTCGTTCAACTCTCGAAGTCAGTGATAGAAGAAGGCCATGCCGAAATAAACTCCACAATCCTAACATGGGATTGGAGGAATAAATATATTGAGATTTTGAAAAACGAAAAGCTCCCATCGGACCCTAAGGAATCAAGGACTTTACGAACAAAAGTTGCTCGATTCACATTGGCTAAAGATGGAACATTATACAGAAGGACATTCGATGGACCATTGGCAGTATGCTTGGGACCAGGGGACACCGATTATGTCCTACGAGAAGTTCACGAGGGTATTTGTGGGATCCACTCCGGTGCCGAATCACTAGTTCACTAAATCATCATAACAGGGTATTATCGGGCCAGTATAGAGAAAGACACTAAAGAATTCGTTCGAAAATGTGATAAGTGTCAAAGGTATCACCAATGATCCACCAGCCCAAAGAGCAACTTCATTCAGTCCTGCCCCCATGCCATTTATGAAATGGGGGATGGATATCGTTGGCCCTATGCCATCGACCCCAGGTAAATCTGAGTTCATTTTATTTATGACTGATTATTTCTCTAAATAGGTTGAAGCACAGGCCTTCGAGAAAGTCAGAGAAAAGGAAGTTATAGACTTCATTTGAGATCACATCATATGCCGATTCGGGATATCCGCTGAGATTGTATGCGACAATGGAAAACAATTCATCGGCAGCAAAATAATAAAGTTTCTCGAAGGTCACAA
The DNA here is from genome assembly GCA_005239495.1 of Nicotiana undulata. Lineage (NCBI taxonomy): Eukaryota > Viridiplantae > Streptophyta > Magnoliopsida > Solanales > Solanaceae > Nicotiana > Nicotiana undulata. The sequence continues at coordinate 111,927 of ML271966.1, read as the reverse complement.
AATAAAGAGGATCTTACCGACACCATATCATCCTAGTGGAAATGGACAGGTCGAATCGATGAACAAGACCATCATTCAAAATCTGAAGAAAAGGTTGATCGACGCCAAGGGAAAATGGAGAGAAATTCTACCCGTAGTCCTTTGGGCATATCGAACAACATCAAAATCAAGTACGGGGGCAACACCGTTTTCCTTAGTATACAGCGACGAAGCCTTGATCCCAGTCGAAGTCGGGGAACCCATCGCCAGATTTTGATACACGACGGAAGAATCAAATCATGAGGCTATGAATACTAGCCTCGAACTGTTAGATAAGAAATGAGAAGCCGCCCTCGTTCGAATGGCCGCGCAAAAACAACGCATCGAAAGGTATTATAATAAAAGGATCAACCTTCACCACTTCATAATGTGCACTTGGCTCTGAGAAAAGTCACCCTCAACACTCGAGACACTAACGAAGGAAAACTCGGCCCAAATTGGGAAGGACCGTATCAAATCCTCCATATCATCGAAAAGGGATCCTACAAGCTTGGCATAATAAACGGAGATCAACTACCAAATAATTGGAACATCTCACTCCTCAAACGGTATTATTGTTAAGGTATGACCTTCTCCTTTTCCATTTACATTTTACACTAACTTATTTTCAGGTGTTCGAGCGAAGATATCGAAGTTCTCTTCAAGCAGGAAGATATTAGGACCTTAAAGAACGCGTTGCACTCTTTTTCCCTTCAACCGGTTTTTATCCCAAATGGGTTTTTCCGACAAGGTTTTTAACGAGAAAACCATTGTTGTTGCTGATTTAGAGTATCTGAGGTTTCTTTACTATTTACCTCAAATATTGGGGGGGCATCACCCTTAGATGTTATATTTTCAAGGAAAATACTTCATGTAAACAGAGTCTCGATAGGAAAACTTTGTAATGGGCCAAACGGTCTAATGAACTATGTCCGTATAGATTACTCGAGCCCTAATGGCAAAATATGTACGCATGCATGAACTATTGAAATAAGTACTTTTCCTTATCAGATATCCTGTGCATTAATGAAAATTTCTACTTTACAAGTTCCACACTTATGATTTCTCGTGAAAACTGGCTCAAGGGCCAAGTACAACAACACCTCGAATGATCAACCCCATACTCGGGGACTGCCGTAAAAAATCAACATGTTTGAACTATCAGACTTCGAAACCGTAAGACCTTAAAGTGGAAACCCTAGATTTTATAGGCCAAGGACACCATACTTGGGGACTAACACTTTGAACAAGTTTGAAGTGTTATTAGGAAAATAAGCTCAAGAGTTATACCCAAAGGCTACGGTCAAACTAACGCGGCTCGGAGACGTTTGAATTCCGCAATAAGAACAGGCCTTCGAATTCTTTTGGAAACCGGTTAAAAAAGGCTACCCTCGGCAAAATAACCAAAGGGCTTCGATAATATCATTCCTCGAAAAACCTTAAGAGGTATTGAATTTTTTAAATACAAATTTGTGCTAAGGCATAAAAAGCAAAGGGGTTTCGATCAATATTAAACCCTCAAAAAATCCAATGGGTAAAAAATTCATGCTAAGGCATAACGAAATTCTCATAAAATCTCTAAGTCGGAAAGGGGAAAAAGCCATTCTCCTGAGGCCATATCGGCCCGATTCAAAGAGCCATTACATTTTTGAGTTCGAGAATCCGTTCTCACTCAATTCAAACCTATGGGTTTTACTACTTCGAGTTCGAGTAAAAACTCACTCAATTAATCGGCTAGCCTAGTACTGCGATAGGCGCCATCACGACTGGGTATTTTGGGTCGTGACACCTCCATATCACGAAGCAGGGTCTCGACAACCGCCGCCGGCTTAGAGGACTTGGCGGTCTTGGCAGTCTTCCTTACTCGAGTCACCAGTGCCGAGTCACCGCCCTCATTTTCCTCTTATTCTTCTCTTAGCCTTTGGACTGACTCTATAGTAAGAGGAATAACATTCCTCCTGGGTCTTCGAGTTGCTGCCTTATTGGGTTTGGGGTCCTCAGATGTCAAGACCCTCTTCCTCTTATTATCTTTTCCCGGCTTCGGAGCCGGGGCCATAGCTTCTTCCTCGCTACTCAGAGGCCTCAAGACTGCATCTTTGTTAAGGCTTGCACAAGAAAGAAGTAAGTAAAAAAAAGCATAACCAACGCCTCATAAATAAGAAAATGGAAAGTCACAGTGGTTCTTTGCCTCCCATCGGCCTTTTTCCAAGTCACGCAAACAACGCTCAGCATAGGAAAAGGTCTAAGCCAGCTTTCGAACCTAGTCCTTGAGGTCAGGGACTACTCGAGGGCATCCAAGCAACCAATGCGCGACAAAGGAAGATGTTAAATGAAGCAGAAAATAAAAACATGGGAATTGACAAGTAGAGTGATACTTACGCTTGGGGTTCCATTTCTATGGAAATGGCATTTTCTCCTTCAGGATAAGGTCACAAGTAGGGTGTTCATAAAAACCCGAAAAAGCAAATCAAACCGAAAATCGAACCAAGCTGACCAAAAAAATACGTTACTATTTAGGTTTGGTTTGGTTTTGGTTTTGAATTTTAAAAACCGATCAAATTTGATTTTGTTCTGATTTTAATCAAAAGATAACCGAAAAAACCTGACTATAAAAGTAGCTATTTAAATTTATTATCACACACACACACACACACACACACACACACACACACACACACACACACACACATATATATATATATATATATATATATATATAGAGAGAGAGAGAGAGAGAGAGAGAGAGTTTCTAAAATTTTATGGTACATATTGGTCATTTGTTTTTTAGTCTAGTTCTTTGCTATTATAATAATCTAATTCTTTGACTTTATATTCTATTTTGATTGGTAGTTTTATTTTGCTAAGTACAAGAATTTATTTCATGTTAAAAATAATCTATTTTTAATTGACTACTTAAATTATTCATCACTATTTAATTCAATTATCATCAATATATCTTGGTAAATGATAGATTTCTCAAAAAACAATTGATTTGATAGTGTTACATTGAAAATGTAGTCGTCGGAATATGCGTTTGGTAGTGTATGTCTCATATTTAAGAAAACCCCTGATAAATAACCGAAAAAAACAAAAAACCGACAAAAATCGACCGACTTAATTAGTTTGGTTTGGTTCCAATATTTGAAAAACTGACTTACTTCGTTTGGTTTCCTTTTAGAGAAAAACCGACCCAAACCGAACCATGAACACCCCTAGTCACAAGTCCTCACCCGAACGAACTGACTCATCCACCCCCGGTCCTTGTCCTCGTTGATACTTGAGAACAATGCCTTGGTCGCTCGACGTTGCAGTTTGATCAACCCTCGAAAGATTCGAGGGCTGTATAACCTGATGAGGTGATCGAGGGTGAACGATAGCCCCTCAACTTTGCTGGTGAAGAATCGGAGCATGATCACGAAGCGCTAAAAAGAAGGGTGTGTTTGGCATAGAGTCTCCTGATATTGACGACAGAAGTCAATGATGATCGGATCGAGGGGGCCCAACGTGAAAGGATAAGTGTAAACACTTAGATGCCCTTCCATGTGGGTAGTAATGCTTTCTTCAGGAGAAGGGATCTCTACAACTTTGTCCCCTCAGTTGCAATCCTTTTTGATATCCTCGAGATATACCATTGTTATAGAGCAGATATACCTCGATGCATGCTCACATCGGCCAGGAACTAATGAAGGATTCTCGATTTTGAAGTCAGACTTAAGAACACACGGGTCAGGAACATACTCCCCAGAGAGCGGTTCCGCCGGCGTTTTATCACCGTCCAGCTGTGAAGAAGAAGATGAAGCTTTTTCTTTTTGTGGAATAGTTTTGGATGTTTTCGCCATTATATGAGTTGAAGAAGGAGGAAAGTAGTAAGTTCTGGTGGTTCGAAACTAGCGGAGATGGCCTAAGGAGAAACGAAAGAGAAGAGATTGAGAGAGTTAAAAGCTTAAAAGAACTGATGAAGATGAAAGTAAAGTTTGGTTCAACAAAAAGAAGCCATATTTATAGATTTACGGTGACGATTAGACGGCGCTAGTGGCCGACCGCCCACGGACGCGTAATAATGGTTTGAGGAACTGTACTGAAGGGACATTTCGGTCACTTCCTTCGCTTATGTCACGAGGATGACATCATCATCTATCCAGGTCATAGAAAAATTGAAGGCTCAATTCGTTTCTTATCATTATATTCCAAGAAACAAGGGGACTATCTGTATGCGTTGGAAATCAGGGCTACCCGATTTCACTATTTAATCGAGATTGGGACGTTGCATCGAAGAGCTGAGACATTAATCCCGAGATCGAAGCCTCTTTCTAGATCGAGGTCGGTATCAAACGAAGCCAGAAGAGATAGACTTCGAGTAATGTCGGGATAACTTAATAACGGAAAGAGCGAGATATCCGTGATCGGTCAAGGATCGTGGCGTGAATCTCGGAACGGATCAAATCAGTAGCGGTTAATCGGTTGTTTATACGATTTCCTTCTGTAATTAGAAGTATACTATAATCAGGATTCCTCTACCATATAAAGAGGAATTCTCGTAATTTGTAATCATCGTTGTTCACTGAGAAGAAGCTATACATTCATTTCTTTCTTGCTTATTGTTCTGCTTACTATTCATCAGAATTATTTTATCTTAATCGTTCTTGTATTACTATCACCTCGAGAATACATCATTTCGAGTCGAGACTCAGCTTGCATACTGGTTTGATTTATTTTATAATTTAATTAATTCATTTACTTTCTCATTTATCAATTGGTATTAGGTGAAATCTCATATCCTTAAAACCACAGTATAAGTTTAATTGTTATCCAAATTTTAGAGTAAACATTTTTCAAATTTGAAATGGCATTTTGATAATTTTAAAATTATGTAAAATATATTATTATTAAGGTTTCATAATAATTTTTATATTTAATTATTACATACGGTTAACTTTGAAGGCATACATCAACGAAAGATTATTGTTAAACGGTTAAGAAAATGACTATCATGTATTACTGAAAATAATTCTCCCATAAGATATCTTAATATATCATATGTTTGTCAGTTTTTTCAGTTTTTACTAAACATATATTCAATTATCAAAATTTATCTATAACTTTAACAAAATAAAATTGAAATAATATTCATGTAATAAGAAACCGAACAAACCGACAAAACTGATATAATTGGTTTGATTTGATTTTGATGAAAAAAACCAACCTAGTCCATGTATGCCTCTAATCCAGACGTAGAGAAGTTCTTTGAAGTTTTACTGTGACATAAACATGATCTTCTCATTCTCTAAAATTCGATTCTCTTTTATGTATAGTTTGTTTATGTAATGCTCACTTTTGTTCTTCCTTTTCTTTCCTTTTTTTTTCTTTTCTGGTAATTTGTTTTGTGTTCTTACAGAGTAAATAGCATGGTTTTCATGAGTTTACACTCCCTAATTAAATCGATTTAATTTGCAATGGGAAATCTTGATTAAACTGACAAAACAGCAGTCAAATTTTGATGTATTGAGCGACCTGCCACTAATTAATAACGCATCATGTATACGAGAAAGACTTAAAATATTGGGAAATAAATTCTAAAAGAGCTAGGTAAAATCCAGTTGTCTCCTACTTAATAAATTCTCAAAAACAAACAAATAATATTGATTTAATACTAGAATAAAGAAGACCTTAGTAGCAGAAGAGACCCCCTTCTACTATCATAAATTTATATGCAGCGTTTACTTTCAATTCAAAGCGTATACTAATAATATGAATTTTTTTTAATCCCCAATGGATTGACAATGGTCATTAGTTAAAAATATACTTGAAATTTTGTCTTCACGTATGCATGGGGAGTTACCTTCTCACTACTTAATTCCCACTACTAATTTTACCCACAGGTTAATTATCATTTGTAGGTTGCAGTAGTTCTTTCTTGATGTCATATATAAGTTACATGTAACTGAATTTTATGGAGCTTGATCTGATATGACTAATTGTTAATTAATTATACCATAGTATGAAAATTCTTCACTCTTCAATTTTTATATATGTAACTTAAATCTTTGGAACAAGATCTCTATTTCCCAAAATCTTGAAATCCATCGAAAATGATTGTATGTATAGGGTTGTGTATAGGAACGGAAGAGGAGAACAGGGATATATATTAATTGATGAATGAATTTATCTAATATTGGGGCCATCACTAATGCAAAACTTAAAAGTGGGAATTACAAACACCAAAAAAGTAAGGGTGGCCCTCCCCATTTTCATAATAATTTAGTCAACATATACTGATCTACGAGTAACTATTACTAGTAGGTGATGCCTATAGATTAGCTAGCTGGAAGGAAGAAAAGAATTCATGATTACAACTATCTTAATAGTATCATTTATTCATTTTAAAGATGCCTTAAATATTCGCATGTGTTTGGTAACTCTACTAACTTTACTACAAACATATATATATAAAATACTTTGTCAATTATAATTTACATTTACTCCCTCCCACCTTCACCCCCTCCTGTCCAACTCATTTATGAATTTATTTCTTTTTAGCGAATTAGGTCATTAGAAATCAAAAACAAAAACAAGGAATAACTAATGAAATATACTCAACATGTTTGTGGATTACAAAATCTAATGAAATAACTAACTAAGAGAATACAAGTCTGTCACCAATAAATTAAGTTATCAAAATAAGTGGATATATTATTTCAGAAGAAACTATTAATATCCCAAATCTTCGAACCTCATCTACAGATTTAGAGGTTTGAGTTTTCTAGACAAAGTTATGAATATTTTCTAAAGCTACACTAGAATTACATAAGCTAATGTCCATTTCGAGCTCAAGTCAATTTGTAGCATATTTTTTACCTCACCCTTTCTTTTAAATATTACTAATTTTTTTCTTGTTAAAATCCATGGAAATGCTGTGGTTTAACTATGTACATATTGTTACGTATGGACTGATTACTTTGGGAAAATAGATAAAATATGGATGAAAAGCTAAAAGTTATCAACTATAAGGTCTTAAAGTAATGACTTGGAATATGGAAAGAAAAAAAAAAAAGGTGGTCCTAAGAAACTTAATTTTTCATGTGAGACTATTACAACTAATTATAAATTAGGTTTTAAGCATTAATTGTCCGAGTAATAGTTTTCATATTTAACCAAATACCTTCTTGAGTCAGCACAACAGGAACCTATTTCTGAAGGAAAAAGATTTCACCTTGTTCTAGCTCTTAAATCTTCGATTAGTTTCTTAGACGTTGGTGCACGTCGTTTTCTTTATTTATTTATGTTTATTTTTTATGTTCAAAAAGAGTTTTGTNTTCTTCATCTCCCCCTCCCCCCCCCCCCCCTCCCTTTTTTTTCTTTCTGTGTGTGGCTTTCCCACTTTTTCCCTTTCCTCTTTTTTTTTTTTTTTTTTTTTTTTTGTAAATAAAAAATATTAATTCAGCACAGCACAGATTACTGAGCGTTTGATATATTGATATATTTCTCATCATTTCCCAAAGTATCTGTTTTGAGCTTGTAGCTCATGAGAATTTTATTCTAATTAGTCTTATAATACTAATTAACATCGAAAGTGCCCGAAAGTTTTACATCCATATACACTATTTGAAACTTTATTACTCTCCTTAGTTAAGTTTCAATTTAATTACATACTATATACAAATTTACCAATTATATACATTTTAGGAATTAAATGAGTATCCCTTTATATTATGAATCAATTATTCTTCATCCTTATTCTCTCTCCCTCTTGCTCTCTCTCTCTCTACGTATCTCTCTATCTCTCAATCCCTCATTCCAGTAATATAGGGCAAAGGGAAAGAGAACAACAATTCCATGCTTATTGAAATTCCAGTAGTGTAGAGCTGAAGGTGTTGCACAATTGGTGTTCGAATTCCAGTAATGTTGCACAATTTGTGTTCAAATCGAAATTGTCAATTAATAAATTTTGAAGGTGTTTGACTCTCCACCATTGACAGCCATTAAAAAGCTTTGAATTCGAATTTGGATTTTCAAAAATCATTATTTGTTTGGATTGGGTGTTGTTGCAAATAATTAGAAATATTGTTTGGAGTTTATATCTCAATTTAGAGGTGTTTTGGTGAAGATTAGACTTGATTTTGGTTGAATTTCAGATTGAAACTCGAAGAAGAAGAGGAAGACGTGACATACATTATACTTACGAAATTATAGTAAAGTTGTATTTAATTGTAGAAAAATTGTATTCTGTTGTTTATATATATATTTTTTTATTTAAATATTGTATTAAAGTTGAACAATATTGTATAAAAAATATATTTAAGTTATATGATATTGTAGTTGTGTATAACTGGGTAGAAATAATGTAAATAAGTTGTAGATAAGTTGTATAATATATAATTAGTTGTATGAAATTTATTTTTACTATGTATAAATCAAATACAAAATATACAAAAGACATAGTGTATAAAAATTATATAAAAATTGTATTTAAGTGGTATGATATTGTGGTTATATATAACTGGGTAGAAATATTGTATGAAAGTTGTAGATTAAATACATTTTTACTTGACCTACCTTCCTTTAATGATTGACACATATAATGTATGGGAGGGTTCTGCAGCCTCTCGAAGAGAAGTACAGACGTCTTCGTACCGATTCGCAAGACTCTACTAACTCGCTCATGACTCGTGAGACCTATGTAACCTAGGCTCTGATACCAACTTGTCACGGACCGAATCTAAACCTTGTCGTGATGGCGTCTATCGAGATACTAGGCAAGCCTATTCATCCCAAAATACTACTAATTTGATTATAAGAGTTAAATAAAGATACTTTAAATATTAGAAATTCTCATAAAGCCAAGCTAAACTCAAATTTGAAAATGAAATGCGGAAAACGAGCCATAAACATCAGGGTGTCAGCAAGTCATTAGCGTCTAAACCCATAAACTAATACATCAACTATCTAATTGTCAATACAACTAGAAAAAAAAATAGAAGGAGTAACAAGGTCCTACGGACACTGGCAGCTACCTTGCAGTCTCCGAAGATAAGTCGACTTGGACTCAACAATCGTCCCGCTCAAACACACCTGGATCTACACATGAAGTGCAGGGTGTAGTATGAGTACAACCGACTCACCAAGTAACAGAAATAACTAAGTAACTAAGTAGTAGTGACGAGCTAAGAAGAACAATCAAATTAATATTTTTCATAGTTAAGAATAAACATGAATAAAAGGTAAATTTCATGAATTATCAACTACTACAAGGCAATTAGCAGATAAATGTAGAAACAACAAAAATAGATGAAACCTCACAGCAATGTCACTCAATCCCTCAGTCCTCAATGCACATGCTCAATAGGGACATGCAGTCATTGGGGGTTGTCACACCTCCTTTTTTCCTACCCCCGTATTAAGAAAGGGTAATGAGGGAGTTTTTCCAATTAAAGTGACATTATTCGATTTTGGGATTTATTTATTATTTCAGAGTCGCCACCCGGATTTTTGACGATGCTCCGGGACACCGTTTATTGAAATCCCAAATCGAGGAAATTTAGACTCTGTCTTGATTTGTCTGCGACCAGAAATCCGAGTAAGGAATTCTGTTAACCCGGGAGAAGGTGTTAGGCATTCCCGAGTTCCGTGGTTCTAGCACGGTCGCTTAACTATTATTATTTGGCCTAAATTATCTGATTATTTACGTGTTTTAGCCCATTGCATATTTAAACTCTTTGAAATTTAGCCGCTTTTGATAAGTATGAATTTATCTTGAAAACAAGTCACGAGAACGTGCACTCGTTATGCTTTTGTACATGTTACAATTACGCCACATGAAATGCACCCGTAATTGCGACACGTGATTTTAATATAATTTGAAGTTTAAGATCGGGGACATGAGTTGTCGCACCCAAGTATAGATTATGTGGTCAAGACTATTGGTCATGACAATTTATAATGCCTATTTGAGGAAATATTCGATCGTTCTTTATGTTTTCTATTTTTGAAAGAGCGTTGTAGTTTTTAGGATCAATTAGGACGTTTTATGGATTTATCTTAAACAAATCACGATGACGTGCACTTGTTGTTTTTGCGCACATGGCCAATCGCGTCACATGAAATGCACCCATGATTATCATGTACATTTTATTAATATTTTGAAGTTGAGGGTCGGGGGCATGAGTTGCCACTCCCGAGTGTAGTTTAGAGTAATTTTGAGGTGATAATCGATTCTTGTCCAATTTCAAACTAAAGGTGTTCTTTCTACCTAAGGGTTGCTTGAAATAATGTCCAATAGCCTAAGGATAACAGGTTTCGGGCTATGGCCATGTTTTAGCCCCAGATTATTTCAACTCTTTGACCAATCCTAATTGTATCTAGTTTTGAGATGATTCGAAATTAAATAGCTAAATAATCAAGAGCAGATGCGCCTATACATGTAACGTTTGTGTTGTAGTAAAAAAAAAGATTTTGGATTACAAATAATAACGTTACTTGCATCAGATTTCTTCGGCCATTTGACCTACATACCATACACGAATAATTGTATATTGCTCATAGTTCTAACAGAGAACCTTTATCAGAACAGCTCATATAACAAAAATAGACTGCGCAAACTTCTTGAGTTAAAAATTATCTGGTACTTTTAGGGCAGAATCGATATCACTCGAACAGTTTGATTGATAGAATAATGATTTAACACAATTAATCAGTCTACGATTCCGGATTCCGTAACTGTTATGATAGACATTCTAAGAAACGTAACTGAATTACAAATTTCGATATAGTCCAGTCCTTATTACAACTGAAAAATGTATACAATAGACTGTAAATACGCTATTACATTGTTCTTAAATTAAAATACAGTTTTTTCTAAATAATAAGAAAAATAAGAGGAACAGAGTTTGGTTTCTACTCCTGTGCAAGCCAACAACCTTCGTCCTTCGAGACCTGTATTCTTCAGCCTTAGTCTCGAATAAACTATACAGGTTTATGTGCACTGCAAAAGACTTAATCTGATCATTTCTGGGGATCAGATTCAATCTTTTAAATGTTGTCACCATAGTGACATTCGATTACATAAGGTCTGAGTTGTCCAGACCAACACTTAAACATATTATGGTGTGAACTTGACCATGAAGGGGTCAGATTCACTACCCTTTGGTGCCATCTAATGACTCTATTATGACTTCATGGATATAAGATTAAATCACAGAAGCATTTAAGAGGTCATTTTACTGTTATGATCACACATAGATGAACAACCAGATTTCAAGCATTTTAAGTTCGGATTTACACATGAAATTCTGACAAAGAGAGTAAATACTTAATAGGTCTTAACGAGCTTTTAATTCTGAAAATTTGTTTAGAGTGAACTATCACAAACGGATCTTTATGCATCTTTCAGAGGGTGAACTTGACCATGAATGAGTCAAGTTTTAAACCCTTAATGCCAACGCTAACATAAGTTTAAAGCTACATAGAGGCTTACTCGCTAAGTCTCTTTAATGAACAAAGAACACAAATAGAGTAAATTTTGACATTAAGTCCAACACTTGGTTGTTTGGACAGCATTGAAGATATACTTCTGAGCTTTGTTAAAAGGTGTTTCTAACCATGAAGAAGGTTAGATTCAGTCTTTGATGATGCTCTTAGAGGTACAAACATTCTTCATGCTTTTATAGTCTGAGTCTGGCCATAAAAGGGTCAGATTCAGCTCTTATTGGTTTTACCTTTTGTTCCTCTTGGCAATTATACCATAGCTTTAATTTTGTGGGCTTTTATGGAGATAAAATCAGATCACTTTAGGAGATTTTGATTCTTCACTCTAAGAAGCCTTTTGACTACTTATTCTACATCCCAAAAGAGATAACTTCAGGGTCATGAGCAACTTGTTTAAGCACTTAATATGGGGGTGAGTTTGACTATCAATAAGTCAAATTCATCTACCTTAGTGCTACTAACAACATAATTCTAAATTAGATGGAACTTTGATTATTTAGGCATTTTTAGAGGATGAACCTGACCATTCAAAAGTTCAGTTTCCTCAACTCTAATGCCTTTTGACTACACACTTTGTACCCTTTTGAAGGGTAAACTTCAACCAACCATGCCAAGATTTATGCACTCATCATGGGGTGAGTTTGATTATTAAGGAATCAAACTCATCTACCCAAGTGCAAATCACCCCAATATGCTAAACAAATATAAAATTAACATCTAACTACCACATGCCAAATGTATTGACAGGCATTTAGCAAATAATAAAGCTGATTTCAGGAGTTACATTCATACACTTAGGTAATAATAACTTTACTTCAGTTTTCACATCAAGAATGGAGGAGAAGAAGATTCAGATTCACACGATCTTAAAGAAACACAACATGAACCAATAATTTCAATACCAAGTTTGGATTTAATAATTTCGCATAGAAGTGCAGTGTTACATACCTTCAAAGAGGAAAAGCAGCACAAGGCTTGACCAAATAAAGGCCAAGACAAGAGGAAATCAGCTACGAGCTAGGAGAAGGATGAGAAACAAAGCAGTAACAGCAGCTAGCAAACCAGAGGAAACCAGGAAGAAAGAGGACTCCCAAATCCAAAACAACATTGACTTTTTGTTTTCATTAATTGCTGCTCTATTTTTCTGTTTTTCTTTTAATTGTTCATCTATTTTTCAGAATGATATGTGTGTGTGTGTGTGTAATTCTGCCTTAGACTTTTTCAGCAGCTTTTTTAGACAGAAAAAAGGTCCTTGAAAGTGTGAAGAGAGGGTCCCTTTATAGGTATTTGGGAATGGGGTATCTTTTAGAATATTCCTAATTCAAAAAGCTGTAAATAGTACATAATAGTACATAGGGCAGCTGTCAGCCTTATCTTTTTGGACAGCTGCCCCTATTCTAGAATATTCTTACCTATTAAAGACCTTTCTACCCTTAAAATTCTGATTTCCTAAGTCTACATTACCTATTGTACCCTTTGGAGTCCCTGAATTTACCATTGGGTAATCAAGGTTACTCACTTGGGTTACTTCTTAACTTTAGTTAACTAACACTAGTTATGTTCTTTAGGTGACCACTAGTTGTTCTTTAACCAAGGTTAGGTCAACTAGTTTAAAGGTTAATTGATTAGGAGTTTAGAGTTAGTTTCATACTAATTACCTATGTTTAAGCTAATTAATTAAAGTAGGTCAATCAATTTAATTCTTTAACTTAAGCTAACTGATTTAGTTAAGTTAAATCAATTTGATTACCTAAAATCAGAGACTTAACCAATTATTAAGCCTAGGTTGTAAATTATTTACTTAATCAGTTTCATTAGGCTTAGTTAAGGTTAGTCGACCCATTTTTCTTAACTTAAGATAAATTATTTGTTTAGTTAATTAAACCTATACTAATTATCCTAAACATATTTTTTTAGTTAATTACTTAAGAGTCTACTTAAGTTAGTTTCTAGGTTGAAGGAGTTGAAATTATTTAAATGTGAGACTAAGTTAATTAAGGGTGATTAATTGCTTGATTATTTTACTCAGATTGACTAACATTTGAATTAAAATCAGTAGTTAGTTAAATTAATGGGTTTAAACAATTTCAAATAGTGTTTATCTAGCAATTATAGTTAACTAGCTTAGCTGGGTGATTAACTCAATAATTAACCTTAATAAAGCTGATTTTTAAACCTATTTGATCTTAAGTGAATCACTTTTAGGATTTAGGTTAGGTTAATCGAAGTAATTAGTTTAATAATTGGACCTAATTAGTTATCTTAAATTAAGACTTAGTTAGCTACTCTAAGGTACTAGCCTAACTATACAAAGTCTCTTTTAAAGGTTATTACTTAAATTAGATTGACTTTTGGTTGAGTATGATTACTAATCAATGGACTTATATGACGTATTAATAAATTTGTTTTAACCTAAGGGTCTAATATTAAACTATAGTTAATTCATATTTATTAGTTAAGAATCAAGTAATCTTTAAGCACAACCATAACATCCTAACGGATCAACTATTAATAACAATTATAATTAGTGATCAAGAAAAATAAGGGATGGGGGTGGTGCATGAAACCAACTAAGTTCAAAAAAGGTAAGAGTGACTAAAGCAGACTGAACAAGAAACAATCGTGCAAAGATTATCATTCCAGACCAAGCAAAATCCAGAACAGGCTAAGAAATCCTAACTAAGTAATAAAAATCAAAAATTAATATGAATTGACTTAATGTGCAGATTCATAGTAAGTGCTAATAAAAAACATAGACAAGAATAAACTGAACAAAAGATACATCTAGAACACCTAAAATTAATGGGGTTATAAACCTTGAATTAGAATTTACCTAAATCCATTTGTGAAACCCTAATTAGTCGACTAACCTAATTACTAATACGATTAGACAGGCATGGAAGAAATTACTCAAAGAAAATAAAAGGAGACGGTAGCATTCAAGGGAAAAACAGTAAAGAAAAAGATATGAAACCTAAGACCAACTCAGTAAAACAAACAACTTGTAACTAATTTTTAAAACATCATTTAGGAAGGAAATAAACAGAAAACCTATGAAACTTAACCAATTAATCCAAACAAAGAAACAGTAATTGACAGAAAATTTTTAATACTAACCTAGGTGACTTTAAATAATTAAAGGAGATAAAGGAGGGGGTACCAGTCAGTGGGGGTCATTTGGCCGGAAAAATCGAAGGTCGCCGGACCTTGGCCGGACTCTGGCGGGGTTTGAAAATGGTTCAAACCCACATGAATCAATAGCTCTCATCAAAAGCTATTGACTCATGTATGTTCGAGCCATTAATTGTCTTCAAATTGGCCGGTATTGATCTTTTAGGGTTCGGCCTTACTAGATTAAAATTGAGGTTTTTTGGTTAGGTTTTTGGGAAAACCGATGGTGGGAGGTGGTAGAGGGAGTGATGGGGATTGTTTGGTGAAAAAATGGAGTTGATTGGAGAATTTCCGCCGCCGGAGGCGATTTCCGGCCGGCGGCGGACGGCGG
>ML271966.1:28636-96735 GCA_005239495.1 Nicotiana undulata | reverse complement strand
TTTGGGCCTGGGTGATTTCAAGCCCAGGTCTGAATTTAGTCTCTTTAATTAACTAAAACAATTAATTTAATTAAGTTCAAATCTAATTAAATCTAAAGAAATGTAATAATTCATTTTAAACCTCATTTTTATCTAATTATAGGTTAATTAGGAATAGGGAACAATTAATTTTATACTCCTAAAAATAAACAATTGATTTCGGTAATTAGTTGTTAAAACTTATACTACACCAAATAACCACTGTCCGTATATTATTTTAATTAAAATTAATTAAAAATAATGAGTTCATAATTATTTGATAATGGTGACGCAATCTTAATAATTTTAAAAGATGAATCATGAATATGCAAATGTAGACAATTCACAATTAATCACTAAAATTCACCAAAAATTCATAAAACCAAATAATTTATCGAGATTTTTATAGGAGGATATGGAGAGCAAAAATCACGCGCTCACAGGGGTGTTCAGACTCCGGAGGGGCTCCTACAGCCCAGCGCTAATCTGCACAGACCATTCACGTGGTGCATGGACAACTCATGTGCTATCATATCATATATGGATCCACACGGACAACTCACGTGATATAGAACAATCTGGATCCGCACGGACAACTCACATGCACTAGGACAATATCTCACAACAGGCCCTCGGCCTCACTCAGTCATGTACCCCTCTAGCCTCACAGTTTTCAATCAATAAAGGAAGGCAATCCAAGTTAAGGTATTACAGTGTAGCAGCAAAAGATAATAGATACTGAGGTAAACATGTATAAGAATTACTACGACTGAGTATAACTATTGTGAGCATGAATAGAGCATATGCATGATCTCTAACATGAAGGCAGTCAAGTTCTAACAGACATGGAAGCACATAAACACATTTAAAAGTTATTAGGCCTCATTGCCTCACGGGACGGACCAAGTCTCAATCCCTCGCGGCGTACACCCACACGCCGGTCACCTAGCATGAGTGTCACCTCCAACAGTCACATGATCTCAATTCTCCGGGTGTATACCCTCAAAACCAGAGTTAAAATTGTTACTTACCTTAACAACGTAAAATCCTACTCCGAAATGCTCTCAACCCTCGACTCGGTCTCCAAAATCTCCAAATCTATGCACAACCAGTACAATACCATCAACATATGCTAAGGAAATGAATTCCACAAGAAAAACTACAAAATTAGGCCAAAACCCGAAATTGGCTAAAACCCGCCCCCCAAGCCCACGTCTCAAAATCCGACAAAAATTACAAAACTAGAAATCTCATTCACTCCCGAGTCTAACCATATCAAATTCATCAAAATCCGACACCATTTAGTCCTTCAAATCCTCACCTCAAACTCTCCAAAATCTCAAGTTCTAACCCTTCAAATTCACCCCAAATTCCCTCTAATTACATGATTAAACAATGGAAAATCATCATAAACACGAGTATTATGGCTCAAGAAACTTACCTCACTGATATCCCTTGATTTCTCTTTGAAAATCACTGCCCAAAGCTAAAAAACTAACTAACATCAGTGAAGAATGGGCTACAATTCGCGAAGTGTGGATTATATAACTTCTGCCCAGGCATCTCACACCTGCGGCCCCTAACACGCACCTGCGCGACCGCACCTGCGATCCAAAAGGTCGCACCTGCGGAATTCACTTACTCTCCCAGCTCTGCACCTGCCGCCTGGCCTCGCCCCTGGGGACTCGTAGGTGCGGCCCTCACTTGCGCACCTGCGCTCTAGCTCCAGTCGCCCCTTTACCGCATCTTCAATCAGTCTACCACGCCTGCGACCCTCGCACCTGCGATCAGTCTACCGCAGGTGACAGGGTCCCAGGCGCAGTAGACTGATCGCAGATGCAGAAAAGGGGCAGCTGGAGCTAGAGCGCACGGGCACAAGTGAGGGTCGCACCTGCAGGCTGCAGGTGCGGAAGGTGGGCGAGTAAGTGAATTCCGCAGGTGCGACCTTTTGGACTGTAGGTGCGAGTTAGGGGCCGCATGTGCGAGATGCCTGGGCAGAAGATATATAATCCACACTTCGCGAATTTTAGCCGTTTCTTTACCATTGTTAGTCTATTTTTGAGCTTTGGGCCGTGATTTTCAACGGGAAATCAAGGGATATCAATGAGGTAAGTTGCTTGAACCCTAATACTCGTGTTTATGATGATTTTCCATTGTTTAATCATGTAATTAGTGGGAAGTTTAGGTGAAGTTGAAAGGTTAGGGCTTGAGAATTTGGAGAGTATGAGGTGAGGCTTTCAAGGACCAAAAGGTGTCAGATTTTGATGAATTTGATATTGTTAGACTCGGAAGAGAATGAGATTTCTAGTTTTGTAATTTTTGTCGTGTTTCAAAACGTGGGCCCAGGGCTTGGGTTTTAGCCAATTTCGGGTTTTGGCCTAATTTTATAGTTTTTCTTGTGGAATTCGTTTCTTTGGCATATGTTGATGGTATTGTACTAGTTGTGGATAGATTCAGAGCTTTTGGATACCGAGTCGAGGGGCGAGAGAATTTCGGAGTAGGATTCTGCGTTGTTAAGGTAAGTAAGAGTTTTAACTCTTGTTTTTAAGGTATAAACCCGGAGAATTGATATCATGTGGTTGTTGAAGGTGACACCCATGCTAGGTGATTGGCGTGTGGGTGTACGCCGCGAGCGATTGAGACTTGGTCCGTCCCGTGAGGCTATGAGGCCTAATAGCTTTTATTTGTATTTATGTGCTTCCATGTCTGTTAGAACTTGACTGCCTTCATGTTAGAGATCATGCTTATGCTCTATTCATGCTCACAGTAGTTATACTCAGTCGTAGTAATTCTTGTACATGTTTACCTCAGTATCTATTATCTTTTTGCTGATACACTGTTATACCTTGATTTGGACTGCTTTCCTTTATTGATTGAAAACTGTGAGGCTAGAGAGGTACATGACCGAGAGAGGCCGAGGGCCTGTTGTGAGATATTGTACTATAACACGTGAGTTGTCCGTGCGGATCCATATTGTTCTATAGCACGTGAGTTGTCCGTGCGGATCCAAATATCATATGATAGCATGTGAGTGGTCCGTGTAGATTAGCACTTGGGCTGTTGAAGCCCCTCCGGAGTCCGAACACCCCCAGTGAGCGCAGGTACCTATTAAGCGTGTGCATTGAGGGCTGAGGGATTGAGTGACATTGCTGTGAGGTTTCATCTATTTTTGCGGTTGCTGCTTTTATCTGCTAATTGCCTTGTAGTAGTTGATAATTCATGAAATTCACCTTTTATTCATGTTTATTCTTAACCATGAAAAGTATTAATTGGATTGTTCTGCTTAGCTCGTCACTACAACTCAAGTCCTTAGTTATTTCTGCTACTTGTTGAGTCGGTTGTACTCATACTACATCCTGCACTTCATGTGCAGATCCAGGTGTGTGAGCGTGGCGATTGTTGAGTCCAGGTCGGCTTATCTTCAGAGACTACAAGGTAGTTGCCAGCGTCCGTAGGACCTTGTTACTCCTTCTATTTTCTTTCTGGTTGTATTGACAGTTAGACAATTGATGTATTAGTTTATGTATTTAGACGCTCATGACTTGGTGACACCCCGATGTATGGAGCTCGTTTTCCGTATTTCATTTTCAAATTTGAGTTTAGCTTGGTTTTATGAGAATTTATAATATTGAAAGTATCTTTATTTAACTCTTATAATCAAATTGGTAGTATTTTGGGATGAATAGGCTTGCCTAGTATCTCGATAGGCGCCATCACGACATGGTTTAGATTCGGGTCGTGACAGATGCTCACAAATTTGATTATCCATAAGTTTTTGTGGTCCAGCAAGGTAAAAATATTTTGAGGAAAAAAATTGGTTTAAAAATAAATAATAATATCGACTATGAGAGTACTTTGGACAAGTGTGGAAGGGTTTTGCAAATGTTGTATCATGGATCGTGCAATTAGCAATAGAACAAAATTGGCAAAGCATTTACTTGAATATTTGCTTGGTGAGAAAAAACGTTTTGTTGAGTTATGTTCTACTTGTCTTAACGGGGTGATTTTGGTAAGGTTAAATTTTCTGGCAGTGATAACACTTAGAGAGTTGGGGGGAGAAAAATAGCTTCCATGATTACCGTATATTAAGGCGGAAGCAAAAAGGGAAAGAGAAGAGGAGAAAGGGAGAAAAAAGGTGTAACTAAATCGCTTGATTGAAGGCATTAATAATGGATTGGGAGCCTTTAAGGTGGAATGTATATATTTTGTAGATAAAACTTGTTTAGGTTGGGTAATTAACTAAACGTGAATATTTTTGGTAATAAAGTTTCAAATAGTGTATAGGAACGAAAAAATCCCTATTTTCAATTTTTTTCTCTCTAGACTTCTTTAGTAGAAATGGTGTGGGATAGCCACTTTTTAACATGGTATTTAGTTTTTATCCAGTATTTGTAATGATGAGCAAAAATTGCCACTACTCTATTAAAATTAATACGAAAAGATATTTTTACCCTTTCTTCATGAGTGCTGTGTAAATATTAAGGACATGATGTCCTTAACATTTACACTGCACACATAAAGTTAAGGATACCATGTCCTTAACATTTACACTGCACATATGAAATTAAGGACGTGATGACCTAAAGTTTATCAACGGAAGGTGCAAATACATAATACTTTGTCCTTAATATTTACACAGCATTCATGAAGTGAAGGACATCATGTCTTTAATATTTACACTACATTCACAAAGTTAAGGACACTATGTCCTTAGCATTTACATTGCACATATGAAGTTAAGGACACCGTGTCCTTAATATTTACGCTGCACATATGAAGTTAAGGACATGAGGCCCTAAGGTTTAACAACATAAGGTGCAAATACAAGTTAAGGACATTATGCCCTTAACATTTACATTGCACACATGAAGTAAGGACGCCATGTCGTTAACATTTACGCTGCACATATGAAGTTAAGGACATGATGTCCTAAAGTTTAACAACGGAAGGTGCAAATACAGGGCATTTTGTCCTTAATATTTACATAGCATTCACGAAGTTAAGGACATCACGTCCTTAATATTTACACAGCACCCATGTCTAGCACAGAGGTATTTTCGTTCTGGCGGGTAAAAATTTATTAAGCACCGGCTAAAGAGTAAATACATTTTAAACGGTAGCTAAAGAGTAAAGACATCTCTAATTAGTGGCTATTTGTGCACTCAGTTGATAATTGGATAAGCCCATATGGAGCCCAATCATATGCAATCAAATTGGGCCTAAATGCGTTTATAGGTGTGGAGGGCCTGGGATTCTTTTCCATAAATACGTGCTGAAACTTCAAAGAAAATTTTACAGAAGGTTAATTTGTGGATCTGTTTATTTGTTAAAAACATGATAAAAGGGTATAAATAATTTTTATTTTGAAATAAATCAAAAGTGATGTTATTTATGTGAATAGTCTTAAATAAAAGAGCAACCATTGAAAATTTCAAATTTTGTCTTTTGTATCAGGCATTTAATAAATGAACTTTTATTTCTTTTACAATTGATGGACCTTTTAGACCTTGATCTTAAGATTCTTTTTTGAGCAAATTGAAAATCTTATGTGAAAATGTTAGACCATAATCTAAAATTTTGGTAAATTATGAAACGATAAGCCATATTCTAATTATTTTATGAGCAAATTAAAAATTATATGAGGAAACATTAGATCTGAATCTAACTTTGTCAGGAAAAGGTAATTCCAAGGGCGCAATATTGACACAATTATTTGAAATAGGGCCAGAATCTAAACAATGACATTAAAAGATGACATTTGTGTAAACCAACTGAGTACATGCGATAAATTTTGGTACATATATGTATATAGAAAAATGAATAGAAATTTTCACAAACCACTATAGTTTAGTGGTTATTAGCTAGTTGTAGCTATCATTTACTATATTATTTCTTATAGCTATGTTTTCAGGTTTTTTAGAGTGTATTCGATGTATTTAAGTTACTGTATTCATGAATACAATAGCATTTCTCGGCGTGAAACAAGGGATTACAGCTAGACAGATTATTGTATTCACGATATGTATTTGTGAATACATTAACGTAAATAGCGCAATTCATGGTCTATTCATCTGTTTTTAAACGGAAGGTGAATCAATTAACATAATAGACTCCTAATATAATTACTCAACAAACTCAATTATAACATACAAAATTTATATTTCCAATTATAAAAAAGATTCTCAACCGAAAAACACCCCAAAAACATAGCAATCTTCAGAGAAATTATATAATCACATTGAATACAGTTAAATAAATAAAAATACATTGAATACATGAAGTATATATAGCAGGTCATCTATAGTGCAAAAACATATGAATATATACATTTGAATACATATATACATCTGAATACATAAATTATATTAATTAAAAATGTATATAAATACATTCATGGAATATAGCAAGACAGTGAATACAATGAAATACATGAAATACAACGATATACATTGAAATACAATGAAAAAAAGACAATGAATACATTGTGATAGTTTCTAGGAGTCCACAAACTGTAAAGAGACCTGGTCCTTTACCAGTTCCCTTAGAGTTATAGATAGAGACAGTAAGTAAAAGAGGCACAGGATTTTTACGTGGAAAAATCCCAACTCAAGGGGACAAAAACCACGACCTACACTGGTAGAATTTCAACTTCACTAACTTGTAATCTCAACTATTACAAGTCACTTTGCAATGGCTCGCTTACAAAGACTTTGACACACTAACTTGTAATACACTTATTATAAGTCACTTTGTTACTCACTCGTTACAAAGACTTTAACTTATGACTACACTAGTCACAACACAAACATTGATGATTTATGGTTTTAAGATTCCTAAAATAAGGCTTCTAAGAAATCATATAGGATACATTAAAAGCAAAACACAAGATTACAACTCAACTAAGAACACATAGTGAAACTGGTCCGTTTTAGTGGAGTTGTCTTCTTGTTCTTGACACACTTGAGTCTTCAATGCTGGAGCAGATCTTCAATGCTACGAAGAATGTAGTAAATGCTTAAGTGAATATCTTGTTTGTCTCCAAACAAGATATTATATCCCTAGTACATCCCAAGAAGGATACCCATGCTTAGTTGGTATACTTTTCAACCAATGGGAAGTGACTGTTGCACTGTTACTGCACTGTAGCGTGAACAGTTGCACACAATCACTTTTTGTCACAGCTTTCCAGCTGTAGAGTTGACTTGTACTTCTGTTAGGGGAATGTCAAGGGATCAGGTCCCTAAACTGTTTCCTGTGAGTTCAGTGTACACTGCCCAGATTTCTTGAGATCATGCTGACTGGTTGTGCTGGTTACGCATCAGGTCCTTTATCTGGTTCTTTACATAAAGATTGTTAGATCATCAAAACATAAGACTAACCCATCAATTTTTCCCTTTTTGATGATGACAAACTTTTAAAATTGATGCATAGTTGTATGGTCTAACTTAACCAGATAAAATATCAGGGGCCCATATTGTTCCCCTTATCTATCTACTTCCTCGTTAATCCCTGCCATCAATTATCTTCTATGTACTTCCCCCTTAATCCCTGCCATCAATTATCTTCCCCTTTTTGGCATCATAAAAATCCACAATCAGACAGAAAGCATAAAGAAGTCTAACATAGCTAACTCATTCCCCATGTGTGCACAGAACATGATAGAAAACAGAAAGACAAAGGAAACAAGCAGCATATATAGCAAAAGAAAGTTGATTCATTTATAGCAAAAAGAGCTTCATACATAGAAGTCTTTGCTCAGGACAACAAAGACTTAATTTGGACTGGTTAAACGGGAGCAACTAGGTGAAATCCAATTTCCAAACACAAAATAAAAATAAAAAAATAAGAACCACCATCCACAAATATCATCATAGACAGACTAAGACAGGACATAGACGGAATCCAAGGGGGAACTAGAGGAGGAAGGCTTGGAGGAGGAGGCAATCAGAGTCTTGAGAACCAAATCCATGCGGGCATTTGCAGACATTTGTTCCTCCAGAAGTTTCCTCCGCAGGTTCTCAACCTGCTACCTAAGCTCAGTGTTTTCTTTGGTCAAGCGGGCAACATCCTCATTGGAAGGATTAACAGTACCAGTTCGCCCAGAGGCTCGACTCAACTGAGTCTCCCAGATAGCATTCTGAGCCTTCAACTTCCTGATCACTTCATTTGCATCATTCAGCGCATTGATCAATTGAGATATTGTTGAAGTGTTACCCCCAGCTTTCTCAAAACATTCACATTCCTCTAAGGTTGTATTGGAGAAGGTCTTCTTGCGGGTCCCTACTCGTGGATTTTCAACAAGAACTTTGTAGAATTCTAAAACTCGAGTAAGTAGGAAACCACACGGGAGCCTATGATTACCATCCTTGACATTCACCACCTTCCTCATGTGTTCAATCATAAGTTGAGGAAAAGTTATAGGGGTGAATGAATTAAGGGCCTCCATCAATGTTAAGTCAGCCTTGGAGGCAATGGATCTCCTTTCAACACGGGGGAGGAGTACCTTATTCACCAATTTGAACAGAAGCTGGTAAACATGGAGCATAGCTTTCTTGTGGACCCGTTTCCCCTGCTGAATTGTTCCATCCTTTACAATGGCTCACCGAAAGTTTTCCTCACAAGCAGTAGCAGTAGTTTTCACAGAAGACATTCCCTTAGTTGGAACTTGAAGGACTGTCCCCAAAGCAGCGTCATCAAATACAATATCCACTCATTTAACCAGAACACAGATATGATCCCCAACAATGGTGTAGAGGGATGCATAAAATTCCTTCACAGCATCCTCATACGCCCTAGGCACACTCACGTTGAAGAGATGGTCCCACTTCTAGAACTAAACCATTGCTACAATTTGTCTCATTCCAGTCATATCATAGATCTCAGGGTCAAACATCTGACCCCATAACACCCTTTGACTTCTCGTTTTCTTTTGCCATCTACCACTGTCATTGGGTATAGTTTTCAATGAACCCGGTCCCCCAACATTTTCCATTTCCCTTTTTCTTTTTCCTAACTTTACCACAGACTTTCCCCTTTTACATTCAGCCACATATTCTTTGGTAGCACATCTAACAACCACAACTCGCTTGAGCTTCTCACTACTCTTCACAAGTGACACACGTTGTTTCTTTAGCCCTTCATCCGAAACTTCAGCAATAGACTTTTTAGAGTTAGATTTCCTAGTCACTAGGGAACTTGGTTCCTCTTATGTATCCTCTTCTACCTCCACCACAAGGATCGTTTCATCCACCACCACTTTCCCTTCCTTCATCAGTCTCTCTTCTTCTTTTTGCTGCCTTTTTTGCTCTTTTCCAGAGCAGAATCAAATGCCTCCTTCTTTTGCAACCGAGTGGACGGTCGCTTGGAATATGACTCAGGAGTAACCACTTTCTGGCGAAGCTTGAAGCGAGCACTCAAAACCATCTCGTCCTCATCATCTTCGTTAGTAGGCTCAGAGAGGGGAGGAATAGACTCTAGAGGAGGTGTATAGAAGATAGGTTCCTGGTTGGTTTCTGCGGGAGGAGAAACTGGTTCCTCACCAGACTTACCTTTGACAGAGTCATGAACAGGGGATTCAAACGGGACCATGGTCCTCTCATCGCCTAAGAATGGAGGTTTTTCCCCCTAAGGCTCAAGAAGGGAAGAAGTTGCTTCAGAAGGAAGAATCTCAAAGGCAATGGCCATAATGTTCTTGGCCGCCTCTTTTTCAGGAGACTCCATGGGAGTCGTAGAGTCAAGGAGAGATGAGTTGAGATATTGGTAAGGATCATCCTCAGAGGCTTCAGAGGCCTGAGGAGGGTCATTTGCTAGGGCTTCTTTTGGTTGTACAGGAGAGAGAGGATCAGTGGGTTTTGGAGAGAGCGGGTCAGCAGTAGGTGGTAAAGAGGAATCAGGTGCGGGAATGATGACATCTGGGAGAGAGGTGGACTGAACCTCCGATGGAACGGGCTTGGAGTAAGTGCTAGAAGAGGGAGAGGATGATTTTTCGTTTTCCATTTGAGGAGATAAATATCTAGAGTGTGGAAGAGAGTATGATTTGCAGAGAAGGGATATGAGAGGATGGTGCAGAACGGTTAAGGGAGAGAGGGCTTTATAAAAGGAAGGTGTAATAATGAGAGGGAAAAGGAACATGTTCAAAAGAGAATGACAATAGGTGTTTTGGGAAGATAAAACGCGCAGAGAAAGTGAAAGGATTTGAGAGATGGACGTGATAGACACAAACACTGAAAAATCGGATGGTGTGGTAATAACAATTAATTTGTTACTTTTTGAGAGAGGCATAGAAAACACATAACTACTAACCTGTGGCACAGGAACCAGGTCCTGTACCTATTTTTTGAAAACGTTTTTCAGCTTCCTTTTTCACTACAACGCCATACCTTTAATTTCTGTAATCACCATGTGTGTCTACTTGCAACGGTATTGATTTGAGCTAGGCTTAGTCAGAAAAAACTTTAGCTAAATGTACCTGAGAATGACTTTCATAGCCAATGTAGGGGAACCAGGTCCTTAGTTATGTTTCATCAACCCCAGTGCCATCCTGTTTTTCTCAAAGTGTTCCCTGCTTAGTGACATGGTGACGATGTCGGCAATTTTATCTTTAGTGCAGCAAAACTTCATGCACCCTTTTCAACACTGCCTCTGAGTAAATGATGTCTCACATCAATATGCTTGGTTCTCTTGTGTTGAACCGGGTTCTTTGTCATGTTGAGAGCACTGGTGTTGTCACATAGAAGTGGTACATTGTCAATGTATACCCCAAAATCTTCCAATTGTTGTTTGATCCACAGCAGCTGAGCACAGCAGGATGCAGCTGCAACGTATTCTGCTTCAGCTATGGAGAGAGACACTAAGTTTTGCTTCCTTGTGCCCCAGGAAATTAGGCGAGATCCAAGGAAATGAGTCATTCCTGAAGTGCTCTTCTTGTCCACCAGATAACCTGTATAATCAGCGTCAGCATAACCAACAAGATTAAAATTGTCACCTGAAGGATAGTACAGGACCAGGTCCTGTGTGCCCTTAATATAGCGTAGGATTCTTTTGGCTGCCTTCAGATGAGACTCTTTAGGATTCGATTGAAATCTTGCACATAACCCCACACTAAACACAATATATGGCCTGCTTGCCGTGAGGTAGAGTAGAGATCCAATGATCCCCCTGTACATTGTTTGGTTGACAAGTGATCCAGAGTCATCCATGTCAAGCTTAGTTGCAACTGCAATAGGGTCGTCGATCACTTTTGATTCCTCCATGTCGAATATCTTCAGCAATTCCTTGATGTATTTCTGGTGACTGATGCAAGTTCCCTTTGTGGACTGCTTGATTTGAAGACCCAGAAAGAAGTCCAGTTCCCCCATCATACTCATCTCGAATTCACTGCCCATGAGTTTGGCAAATTTCGTGCATAGTGAGTCTACTGTAGCCCCAAATATGATGTCATCCACATACACCTGAACAATGAGTAGGTTCCTTCCCCGTTTCTTCAGAATAGTGTGTTGTCAATCTTTCATCGAGTGAACCCATTGTCTAGAAGAAACTTTGATAGTCACTCATGCCAAGCTCTAGGAGCTTACTTCAAGTCAAACAAAGCCTTGTCTAATTTGAAAACTTACTCAGGATGCACATGACTTTCGAAACTTGTAGGTTGCTTAACATACACTTCCTCCTTGAGAAAACCATTCAAAAATGCACTTTTCATATCCATTTGGAACAAAGTGAATTCCATATGATATGCAAAAGCAATAAGAATCCGGATGGTTTCCATACGATCAACAGGAGAAAACGTCTCATCATAATTGATGAGTTGCATTTTGTTTTGATGACTTAACAAACTTTTATGCGAAGAATCAGGTAGGGGACATACTGCACATACAGCATCAAAGCAATCCACATCCTCAGAAATTCTGGATCACGTTCTACTGAGGAAATATCAGATGAGGGACCTGCTCCCTCATCTGACATACAGGCACCGGAGCACATCGACTTGTCAGCCTTGGAAAACTGTGCCAGTCAAGTGAATGCCTGTCACTGCTCCCGCCTCAGGGCAGCAGCAGTGCAGGAGTCACTTCCTTATGGATTGAACCTTATATCCTTAAGGTTTTAAGCATTTTTCTTGAAACATGTGATGAAGGATGATATCTTGAAGCAAGAGCAACAATCTTCATACTTGAGCTTTTGACAAAAAGGAATATTCAAGCATTAAGTGCTCTCAAGCATTAAAGACTCAAGAGCTTCAAGAGCAAGAAGACAACTCCACTAAGGTCTACAAACGTGCTCATCAAGTATTGATAATGTCCTTAGTTGAGTTGTAATCTTGTATTTTGTTTTTCATTGTATCCTACTAGCTTTTGTAGAAGCAACTAAGTAGGAATCTTTTTCATTCTTTATTCTCTTGATCTCACTGTGACTAGAGGTAGTCATGAGTCAAAGTCTTTGTAACTAGAGAGTTTCAAAGTGTCTTGTAATAGTGCTTACAAGTTAGTGTGTCAAAGTCTTTGTAAGGTTTCCTTTCAAAGTGACTTGTAATAGTTTAGATTACAAGTTAGTGAAGTTGAAATCCTACAAGTGTAGGTCGTGATTTTTTTGTCCCCTTGAGTGGGATTTTTCCACGTAAAAAATCCGCTGACTCCTTGTGCACTTCGTCTAGCTCATAACTCTGTGAAAACTGGTAGAGGACCTGGTACCTCTACTGTTTGGTGGATCCCTACAAACTAACAATTGGTATCAGAGCGAGTTCTTTCTAAACGGTTAACACCAAGAAAGGATCTGTAATGGCTGTTCCATCAAACTTTGAGGAAGGAAAATCTACATATCGACCTCCTAGGTTCAACGGGCAATACTATGGATGGTGGAAGACTCGCATGCACGACTTCATCATGGCTGAAGACTCAGAGCTATGGGGCATCATCTGTGATGGACCTCACGTTCCCATGCACAAGGTAGGAGAGGTTAGACTGCTTGTGCCTAAAATAAGACTAGACTACAATGAGGCCGATAGAAAAGCTGTGGAAAAGAACTATCGTGCTAACAAAATTCTAGCATGTGGAATAGGGCCGGATGAATACAATAGAATCTCTGCTTGTCAAACTGCGAAAGAAATCTGGCAAGCCCTGCAAACAGCCCATGAAGGAACAACGCAATTAAAGCAATCTATGATAGACATGCTCACCACCGAGTATGAGTTGTTCAAGATGAAGGAAGAAGAAAACATACAAGACTTGCACACTAGGTTCACTTCCATCATCAATGAGTTACACTCTCTAGGAGAGATCATTCCCAGGAATAAACTAGTGCAAAAAATTCTGAGCGTTCTGCCCAGCTCATGGGAAAGCAAGGTCAATGCCATTACGGAGGCCAAGGATCTACAAACTCTCACTATGGATGAATTAATCGGAAATCTAAGGACTTACGAAATGAAGAAGAAAAAGGACAGCGAAAGAAGGGAACCCAAAAAAGAGAAGAACCTGGTACTTCAGGCTGAAAAGCAGGAGTCAAGTGAGGAAGAGCACGACATGGCTTATCTCACCAAGAGATTTCAGAAAATGGTTCGACGAAATGGTGGAATACCAAATAGAGGCAGTGCAAGCAGGCCCAGGAACCATGATTTGTGTTACAAGTGTGGAAAGCCTGGTCACTTCATAAAGGACTGCCCACTCTTGAAACAAGACAACTATAAGTACAACGCTGACAAAGGTGCAAAGAGGAACCAGGTTCCTGACAACAGATTCAGCAGAAAAAGTGCAGTTGACAATGTTGTAAGGCAAGCTCTTGCTGCCTGGGGGGACTCATCCAGTGAATCAGACGAGGAACCTGAAGCTGAAAATAGTTCAATGGTGGTGGTTGACAACAAGGCAAAGGACTACGACTCACTGTTCGCTCTCATGGCACATTCAGATGGAGAAGAAGAAGATGACGCAGATGAGGTAAATTTCAGGGACGTTCAGAGAAATCTGAAGTCCTACTCTCCCAAAAAATTATTATCATTATCTAATGTTCTCATTGACGCATATTATGCCTTAAATGAGGATAAGGAACTTCTGACCACTGAGCTAGGAGAAATAGAACAAGCCAAGGACGACTTACTAAAAGTAATAGATGACTTAAGAGTGAAAAATGAAGAACTAATGAGTGATAGCAGTAGGATAAATGGAAGAATAGGAACTGTAGAAAGGGAGAGAAATGAACTTCAGAATAAAGTCTGTCATCTAAAAGAGACAATAGGGAAGAGCAAACTAGAACCGGGCATACTTAATGTGGATAAAGGGAAGGAAGTAGCCTGTGAAAAATATCTAAAGATGGAGAAGGATTTGCATGAAGCAAAAACTAAACTATGCAGCGAATTAGAGAAAAACAAAGAACTCAATGTTGAACTAGGCAAAGTAAGGGTGGATCTGAAAAAATCCCTGAACTAGACTTGGTCATCTGATGCTGTGACTGCCATGTATTTCAATCAGAATGGAAAAAGGCAGGGAATTGGATTTCAAAAGGAAAAAACACCTTATAATCCTCACAGCAAATATGTCAGTGTTCCTGATAACTGGTTGTGTACCCACTGTGGGATCAGTGGACACTTTAAAGGAAGTTGTCCAGCCAGAGATCAATCTGTCCTAAAAAATAAAGCCTTTGTGATCAAAAGGAAACCTGAGCAGGGACCTGGTCCCAGCAGGAAACGCAAACTCCTGCCAGCTTGGGCTAAAGCAATCCTTATTCACCCTTTCCCAAATTACGAGGGACCCAAACTTGTTTGGGTTCCTAAATTTAATCATTAACTCAAATGTGCAGGGTTCAGTGAGAGAAAGCAGACTACAATGAATCATGGACAGTGGATGCTTGAAACACATGACTGGAAACACTTCAGATTTTCTCTCATTGAAAGCCCTGCAGGAAAGGGATGTGTCCTGTGGAAATGGAAAGAAAGGATACATCCTTGGTGTTGGAATTGTTGGGAGGTCATTGGAACATTCAATAGAAAATGTATACTATGTGGATGGACTCAAATACAGTATATTGAGTGTGTCTCAGATTTGTGACAAAGGAAACAAGGTTGAGTTCTTGTCAAAAATATGCACAGTCACCAACCTAATGACTGGATCTTGGCCATGCAGGAGGAGCTTCATCAGTTTGAAAGAAATAAAGTTTGACACTTGGTTCCTCGACCATAATAGGAACTAGGTGGGTGTTCAGGAACAAGCTGGATGAAAATGGAAAACGACTCGAAACAAAGCAAGGTTGGTGGTTCAAGGCTACAATCAAGAAGAAGGGATCGATTATGATGAGACATTCGCACCCGTTGCACGCATGGAATCCATTCAAATTCTCATTGCCTTTGTATCGCATATGGAATTCACCTTGTTCCAAATGGATGTAAAAAGTGCCTTCTTAAAATGGCTATCTCAAAGAAGAGGTCTATGTCAAGCAACCTCCTGGATTTGAAAGTCATATACACCCTGAATACGTTTTCAAATTGGACAAGGCACTGTATGGATTGAAGCAAGCCCCTCGAGCTTGGTATGAAAGATTGTCTAAGATTCTACTTGACAACGACTTTACTAGAGGGAAGATAGACAACACCCTGTTCCTAAAGAAAAGAGGAAGGAATCTGCTCATTGTCCAGGTGTATGTGGATGATATCATTTTTGGTGCCACTGCTGATTCACTGTGTAAAGAATTTGCAACGCTCATGGGCAGTGAGTTCGAGATGAGCATGATGGGGGACCTGAGCGTCCTCTTGGGTCTTCAAGTCAAATAGTCTATCAAGGGTACGTGCATTAGCCAACAACAGTACATCAAGGAGCTGCTCAAGAAAGTTTGACATGGAGGACTCCAAAGTTATTGACACACCAATTGCTGTGGCTACCAAACTCGACATGGATGATGCTGGAATTCCTATAAATCAAACCATGTATAGAGGGATCATTGGATCACTTCTTTACCTCACAACGAGCAGACCAGACATAGTCTTCAGCGTGGACTCGTGTGCAAGATTCCAATCCAGCCCAAAGGAGTCTCACTTGAAGGCTGCAAAGAGAATCCTGTGCTATCTCAAAGGCACACAGGACCTGGTTCTATATTATCCCTCAGGCGACATTTTCAATCTTGTCGGTTAGGCTGACGCTGATTATGCAGGTTATCTAGTAGACATGAAGAGCACTTCTGGAATGGCTCATTTCCTTGGATCATGCTTGATCCCCTGGGGAACAAGAAAGCAAAACTCAGTGGCTCTATCTACAGTAGAAGCAGAGTATGTTGCAGCTGCCTCCTGCTGTGCACCACTACTGTGGATCAAACAACAGCTGGAGGACTTTGGTGTTTTTATTGACAACATTCACCTCCTCTATGACAACACAAGTGCACTCAACATGGAAAAATCTTGTTCAGCATAAAAGGACCAAGCACATTGATGTGCGACATCACTTCCTCAGGGATAATGTTGAGAAGGGGCACATATGCATGAGATTCTGCTGCACTGAAGATCAAATAGCTGACATCTTCACCAAAGCTCTTGGTAGAGAACACTTTGAAAAGAACAGATTGGCTCTGGGAATGCTGAAACCCAATCAGGGACCTGGTTCTCCTAAGGCTCACATGTTTTACACATGGTATAACACATTTAGGTGTTTTCCTAATAAAGTCTAACTCACTTCTATACCGTTGCAGGTAGACACGCATGGTGGTTACAGAACTTTATGCAGTGGCACTGTAGACTATGGGAGGACTGATGTATATACTTTTGAAAATAAAATGAGATGGTCTGGAACCTGGTCATGCAGCTCAGGTCAGTGGTTACATGCTTTACAATTCCTGCTTTTCAATAAAGAAAGTGCTACATTAATTATAGACTGCCACAACACTCTCTCCTCTGTGTCATCTGAGACTATCGATCACGTCAAACGTCCCACCTCTCAGACTTCCTACACGTTCTCCCACCTCTCTCCAACCGCCAAACTGACCCGTTTCCTCTTCCCTCCTATTCTACAAAAACCCTTTTTTCTCACCTTCTCCTTCACACTTGCTCTCCTCATTTTGAAAACCCTTGCATTTTTCTTCTTTTCTCACTCAACAATGGCAGCTCAAGCTGAAAATATATCTTCTCCCATCGCTACTCCCAGCGACGAAAACCCCCGTGAAATCCCAGTCTCCATTCCTGAACAAGAACCATTTCCAGTTGTTGAAGGGCCCTCTTCCGGACTGGGACTCTCATCAGAACCCGCTAAATCAGAAGCTTCTCCTTCAACCTCACACCCTCCTCCCTCCTCACCAAAAACTCTTTTCAACTCCGCCCCTCTTACTTCTCATCCTTTTTTGGAGCTTCAGGACAAAGAGGCTGCTGAAAATATTATTGCCATCAACTCTGCTTCTGAGACTCATGAGGATGTTGTG
Organism: Nicotiana undulata; assembly: GCA_005239495.1. NCBI lineage: Eukaryota > Viridiplantae > Streptophyta > Magnoliopsida > Solanales > Solanaceae > Nicotiana > Nicotiana undulata. Next base: position 79,338 of record ML271966.1, on the reverse strand, counting down.
TCTACCCTTGAGGAGGTTGGGGTCATGGTTCCTCTTGAGGCTACTCAGCATGAACCTTCACCCTCGTATCCTGATGAGGGAACTGGTCCATCCTCCCCAAGGGAGCTAAGGTTTGTTTTCTATACCCCACCTCTAGAGTCTACTCCTTCTATGCCTATTGATGATGAGGATGATCTGGCCCTAAGTGCGCGATTCAAACTTCGCACTGCACCTCTCACTACTGGTTCTACTGAGAAGAGGCCCTCCACACGCCTCCAAAAGAAAGAAGCTGAGACTCAGGCTCTAGAGAAAAGTAAGAAAACAAATAAGTCTAAAAGAAAGCATCTTTTACAAGAGGGTGAGAGTGTTGTGGACAAGCGTATTCCTGTTGTGGAAGTAGATGAGGGAACTCCAGAGGAACCTGGTTCTCCAGTTCCTCGGAAGAAGGCTGTAGCAAAGAAAAGTGTGAAGTGTGTTGCTAATGAAAAGCTGGATGAGTCAGTTTCGAAGGGTGTTAGTAGAGAAGCAAGTGGTACCAAATCAGCAAGTTCCAAGGGTAAATCTGCTACGAGGTCTGGAAAGAGGAAGCGTAGGGCTATCATAGGAGAACCTTCGAGAACATCTAGTGAAATGGAAGCTGCATTATGGAAGAAAAATGTTCAAAAACAAAAAGTGTTGTCAGGGCGCACAATTGATCCTGACATTTTGGACATGCCTGGGATGAGCCAACTCATGGCTATCCTAGAATTTCAAAAGTGGGATGGTCTTCTGAGGGTGAGTGCTCCAAAAGGTTATGACGAACAGGTTAGGGAGTTTTATACCACTTTTCTTTGTCCTGTTGAGAGCCATGGCTATGTCATTGTTGGGAAGGTGGATATATTGTTTGATGATTCGAGTTTGGGGGAGATTTTGGATGTTCCATCTGAAGGGTTGTCCTCTTTTGATACAACCAAAGGAGCGTGCAGTCACAGCTTCAGAAAGGCTATCATGAAGCTAGCTGCCTTACAACATGGGGACCGGGTATACAAGAAGTCGATGCTGCCAATGTACCAGCTGCTGTTCGAACTAGTTAACAAGGTCCTATTACCCAGATCTGAAAGACGACATGTGGCATCCCTATCTGATCTTATGCTGATGGAATCTCTGGACAAAAACACCCCTGTGAATCTACCTGCTCTCATGATCAATCATATGCATAAGGTAGTGTCCATGAAAGATGGAAATCATGGTCTTCCCTATGGGTTCTTCTTGACAAAGTTGTTCAAGGCCTTCAACGTACCACTGGGGACTCCGCGTGTGGGCACTCGCAAGCAATGTTTCACAAAATTAACCTTAGAGGAGTGTGAATGCATTGAGAAGGCAGGGTGTGGCAACTCCATGATCTCACAGCTGATCAATGGCCTGAATGATGCTCAGGAAACCATTTGGAGGTTGAAATCTCGGCTCGCACTCAAGGAGGTGTCAGGCGTTATCGCTCAGGAACCTGGTTCGCTCTCTGCTAAAGAAGCGTCTCGCCTGACCAAGGATAATGCAGACCTTAAGGCTCAAGTTGACAATATGAAGGAAAGGCTTCTTCAAGAACAGTCATCTGTGAATGCCCGCATGGACTTAGTTCTTCGTACTATGGCTGCTTCTACCCTTCCTCTTCCCTCCTCTAGTGCCCCTTAGGTGTCCCTCTCTCTCATTCCAGTATATGTTGTGATGGTTATCTTTCCGTTTTTGTTGCACTTTTCTTTTTGTTGGTAGGAAATTGGATTCCACGTAACTGCTCCCATCTTGAAAATCCAAACAGAAGTCCATTGCCTCAGGGCAAGGACCTCTCTATGTATATAGCGTTTGGGCTCTATGAATGAATCAGTCCTTCTCTATTCTGCCTGATGCTTACTTGCATTTTGTTCTATTTTTACCATGAATGTGTGCACACATAGGGCATGAGTTAACTTTTGTGGACTTCCTATATGTCTTTGCCTGTGTTTCTTTTTGTGATGCCAAAAGGGGGAAGAATATGATGATAGGGGGAACTTGCGTAAATCTTGGTACACTGGTAGGGGGAACACACTGGCAACCTGGTCATTCACTATCTCTCTTAACATTCCCCCATCAATGATAAAAGTTTGCCATCATCAAAAAGGGGGAAATTGATGAGTTGCATTTTGTTTTGATGACTTAACAAACTTTTATGCGAAGAATCAGGTAGGGGACCTACTGCACATACAGCATCAAAGCAATCCACATCCTCAGGAATTCTGGATCACGTTCTACTGAGGACATATCAGATGAGGGACCTGCTCCCTCATCTGACATACAGGCACCGGAGCACATCGACTTGACAGCCTTGGAAAACTGTGCTAGTCAAGTGACTGCCTGTCACTGCTCACGCCTCAGGGTAGCAGCAGTGCAAGAGTCACTTCCTTATGGATTGAACCTTATATCCTTAAGGTTTTAAGCATACTTCTTGAAACATGTGATGAAGGATGATATCTTGAAGCAAGAGCAACAATCTTCACACTTGAGCTTTTGACAAAAAGGAATATTCAAGCATTAAGTGCTCTCAAGCATTAAAGACTCAAGAGCTTCAAGAGCAAGAAGACAACTCCACTAAGGTCTACAAACGTGCTCATCAAGTATTGATAATGTCCTTAGTTGAGTTGTAATCTTGTATTTTGTTTTTCATTGTATCCTACTAGCTTTTGTAGAAGCAACTAAGTAGGAATCTTTTTCATTCTTTATTCTCTTGATGTCACTGTGACTAGAGGTAGTCATGAGTCAAAGTCTTTGTAACTAGAGAGTTTCAAAGTGGCTTGTAATAGTGCTTACAAGTTAGTGTGTCAAAGTCTTTGTAAGGTTGCCTTTGAAAGTGGCTTGTAATAGTTTAGATTACAAGTTAGTGAAGTTGAAATCCTACAAGTGTAGGTCGTGGTTTTTTGTCCCCTTGAGTGGGATTTTTCCACGTAAAAAATCCGCTGACTCCTTGTGCACTTCGTCTAGCTCATAAATCTGTGAAAACTGGTAGAGGACCTGGTACCTCTACTGTTTGGTGGATCCCTACAAACTAACAATAATCAATCCCTTCTTCCTGGTTGTATCCTTGAACAACAAGCCTTGCTTTGTTCCTTGTGGTGTTATTCATGAACACCCACCTGGTTCTTATGATGTTTCTATCTGAGGGTCGAGGTACCAGGTTCCAAACCCTGTTTATCTCAAACTGATGCAGCTCCTCTTGCATAGAAATGATCCAGTCTGCATCCTTCAGAGCTTCCTTGATATTTTTTTGTTCTATTTGAGATATGAAGGCTGAAAAGGCTAGGGAGTTTCTGGTTTTGGATCTAGTTTGAAATCCTGAATCAAGGGGAGCGATTATGTTATCAAGGGGATGAGAGATTTTGTGTTTCCAACTTGGGACTTGGATTTGGTTAGTGGAGGAACTTGTTACATCAGAAAGATTTCCCTGCATTCCTTGTTCCGCAACCTGTAGAGTGCCTTGCACAACATCTCCAACTCTTTCTTCAGCTTCAGTAGTAGTAATTGGGGTACTAGGTTCCTCATGTGGATTTGAGGAAGTGGTTGCACTGCTTCCCTTATTTCCCTCATCTTGCTCATCATGTCAGCTTTGCCATTTGAGACATCCGATATTTCTCCAGGAACCAAAAGTGGTTCATTGTCTTGATCATCCCTATTTCCTTCCTTGTTTTGGGAAGATGTCTCATTGAATAACACGTGAACACTCTCTTCTACACATTGGGTTCTCTTGTTGTACACTTTGTAGTCTTTGCTTTGAGAAGAGTATTGTTTAACCCAAAAAATAACTTTCAAGGTCAAAGCAATAATTTTGTATGACGGGTCACAAGCAACCGATTCAATCCGAAAGATATAATTTTTGTTAATACAACGTGATAGATAAGTGGAAAATAAATTCAATGACAGATAATATAATAAAACTAAAGTAGAGAAGAAATAATTCTTATTGAATAATCCTTGACAGGATGTTGAGCCGAACGGAGCTTAAAGGGCCAAACTGTGGCTAATTTGGAAGCAAGATGACATGAATTACAATGTATAGAATTGTACAGAAGAAAGTCAGATCCCCCCAATTGTGATAAAACTATGTCTATTTATAGGGATAAATCTAAGTAATCATTATCCTTGAATAATGGGTCCATTATGAGCATTTACTCAACCCATCCATTACTTTTGGAAGACTTACAACAACTGTGTAAATGCTGGAATTTCGTAACTGATGAGTTAATTTCGTAACTGATGAGTTAATTCCATAGCTGATGAGTCAGTCTCGTGGCTGATGAGTCACTCCCATACCTGTTGAGTCAATCTCATGTCTGTTGAGTCAATCTCGTTCCTGTTGAGTCAATCTCGTGCATGTTGAGTCAATCCCGTGCCTGTTGAGCCAATCTCGTGCTTGTTGAGCCAATCTCGTGCATGCTGAGCCAATCTCGTGCCTGTTGAGTCAATCTCGTGCCCATTGCAATGACATATAATATAATAAAAATAAAGCAGAGAAGAAATAATTCTTATTGATAAATCCTTGACAAGATGTTGAGCCGAACGGAGCTTAAAGGGCCAAATTGTGGCTAATTTGGAAGCAAGATGACTTGAATTACAATGTATAAAATTGTAGAAAAGAAAGTCAGATCCCCCCAATTGTGATAAAACTATGTCTATTTATAGGGATAAATCTAAGTAACCATTATCCTTGAATAATGAGTCCATTATGAGCATTTACTCAACCCATCCATTACTTTTGGAAGACTTGTAACAACTGTGTAAATGCTGGAATTTCGTAACTGATGAGTTAATTTCGTAACTGATGAGTTAATTCCATAACTGATGAGTCAGTCTCGTGGCTGATGAGTCAATACCGTGCATGTTGAGTCAACCTCGAGCCTGTTGAGTCAATCTCGTGCCTGCTGAGCCAATCTCGTGCCTGTTGAGTCAATCTTGTGCCTGCTGAGCCAATCTCGTGCTTGTTGAGTCAATCTCGTGCCTGTTGAGTCAATTTTGCAATTGATTGCCTTGTTCTGACCGTTACAATCATTTATTATAATTATTGTACGTTACATAATTGATTTGTAACTGATGGAGTAATGATGATAAATCCCATATAATCTGGGATTAATTGATTTCTTCTTCATTTGTAATTATAAGATATTCCCCCGTACCTGATCCAGGCTATCTTATGATCATTAGTTTCGAGGCTAACATGCTCGGTATGTTCGGTCCCGAGGGCGTTTGACATATCATCTTTACATGTCATTCTTCACTTTTCTTCAAGCTTTGCTGATACGTGCTGCCATTTAATATACCCACATGGCGAGTCTATTTTTCTCCAATACAGATAGTCCCCCCACTTTTCGATTATTCACTGTGATATGAACGGGAAGTGGAAGATTTTATCCTTTTCTCTATTGCCTCTGCCTCATTATATGCCGAAAAAACCCAATAGGGACAAAAATCGGACAAAGGATAAAAGAGTTCAGAACTTAGAGATTCATATGACAACTCCAACGCTCATGTTCGTTTCGTCAATAAGCGGTTGGTTTACCCCTGTCTTGTTTCGGGGTTTGAAGACAAATGTTTGCCTTATGTTTGGCAAGTTCGATATAAATTTCGACTTTGTTTTCTTCCTACTTTAATGTTTGGGTTTTTGTTTCACCCTTTAAGTCTTTGCATGCTTTATTTTTGAGGTTTTCGTTTTACCTCTGAGTTTTGCATTTATAAAAATGCTTTAGACTACTCGTACCTTTTCGTATTAGGCACGGTTTATGAAAGAGGGCCCTTTTTGATCGACACTTAATGAAGAAGACGTCTCAACTTCATAATGGTGTAATAATGCAATAAAGTGATCGGAATTTTTCACAAGTTTAAGAATGTTTCTGAAGAAAGTTTTTGTTTGAACTTTCACAACATTTTACATGTGTTTGATTATCGTCTAAAACTCATGTTGCAACTGTTTTCTTTTAACACGTTTGATACAAGCTTGTATTTTGTAACTGTTTTCTTTTGTAACAGTGTTTTCGAGTTAATACAAGGGAATAACTATTTTTTTGTTTGTAACAATTTTTATAAAGGTATGGGTTTTTACCCGTAACTGTTTTCATTGACAACAATTTTTAATAAATAAAAGGGTATATCTTGCAACCCTTGACTAAATATTGCCTTTAACCTGAACATTCGTTTACATCCACGAGTGTTTTCATTGTAGGTTTTTGAATCAGGCTTGCGTTTTTGGCTCTTGACTTCGCTCTTAACTTTCGATTTGTTGGGTAGACCTTAGGCTTGACTTGAGTTCTGCATTTCCCAGTCTTTTTTGCCTTCTATAGTTCCCTAAGTGTTAGAGCTTTGAAGTATGAGCACTTGATTATTCCTTCCATGTGGTCCATTTCCTGAAAAGGAAATTACATACAGGACTCGAAGGTTTATACTTTTTGGATGATGACTACTTAACCCTTTTTATTTCATCAGAAGGGTTGGGATCTAGACCGGGAATTCAGTTACTTCCTCGTGTCTTTCGGGTCTAATATCATCATTTGGTACTTTAGGGAATTTATCTGAGTACTAACTTTTCATGGCACTTTATGAATTTATTTGAGTGCTCATATTTAGTCTTACAAACTTGAAATATATATTTGGATGCATAGTTACATGTGCGATGCCTTAATGCTGCACCCTTGAGTGTCTAACTTTTCAAATAAAAGAGGACCTTTTATATATTTAAACGCTATGAAAAGGACGTCTCCTTTTCATTCAGGCGTAAAAGAGGATCGATTGATCTAAGTAGACTTTTAGTCTGTGGTAGTATTAATCCTGGTAGGATTTCCTGGAGTATTGATCTCGGTAAGACATTGAGTCTGAGGGAATACTGATCCCAAATAAATATAGATCTTAGTAGATTTGTCTTGAAGAGACATTAAATCTGAATGGATTTTGAATCAAAATTGGAGTATATGAACATACTTCCAAGTAGAGAGGGACACATGTCCGAAATAATATTTGAGATGTTCGGGATAATCGATCTGAGTCATAATATAATTAGCCATTAAGAAAGGCTTTTTAACTTGAATGGTCGTTGCTGGACCGAATATAAGCCATGTGTTTGTTCAAAGTGAACTTTATTCTGATGGCATAGTTGCATACATTTATGTTGACTTGAACATAAAAGTCTCGTTTGTTATCGTAGGATTCTTGACTCGACATGGAGTTCTTGATCCTTTTTGTGTAAGAGTAGTATATGCATTTTTGAAGATCTCATTCAACACTGTTTGAAGTGTTTTATGCTTGATATGAGCAATACAACTGACTGAGTTGAGGTTGCAGTAAATAATGTCGGAATACTCTTAGAAATTTATCTCCCAAAGCAATCGATTGTTTGAATCACTTCTTAAAATGTCAAGTCGGATTGACTAATCTTCAAGTATAAGTGGTCTCCCCAGTGTTTGAGTTTTGAGGTATGAGAACTCAAACACTAGAATCATAATTTGACAGTCCCCAGTTTAATAATCTCGGATATGATAGCCAGTTCCATTGTTGATGGACTTTCAAATGGTCAAGTTACAGCAAAGAGACGGTACCGGAGCTCTTTCTTTATTTTTTTACTATGGCCGGGAACTACGGAGGTTCCAAAATATTGTCGAGGACCATACGATATCTTGCCTTATTACCGGAGTAATTTTCACGGCTTTCTTTGTAGATTTCTTGCATCATATATTTTGTTTGTTTGGTACATGTGGAATTTTAGCTTTTGGAGCCTTGAATATTCTCAAATATGATTTTCCTTTAATAAGGCAGTACCGGATGAGACACACTCAGAGTTGTCGAGAGCGTGCTTGTCTGTGGGTAAAGTCCCATTCTGCAAGTAATCAATGAAGTTATTATGCCAAAATTAAATTAGTCGGGCTTACCTCATTTTCATTCCAATTGATGATAAATCAGGGATCGACCAGATAAGGGATGACTTGATCCTGATATTGTTTGATCCGAAAATGATATTTCTCAATAAGAGTCCGGAGTTGCTTATGGAGTCAGTGATATTAGCAGTAGATCCGAGACTAGCACATCCGACTTGATTTTCTTGGGCTGCATAATTTTCTTGGATTTGATCAATCGTCAAATCAATACTTTTGCTCTACGTCTCCAGCTAATTCAAGCTTGTATCATATGCTTTATACTCATCTTTGTTGTTAGTAATAAACTAACTTTTGTGAAATATAAATACTTTTTCTAATAGGGATTAAGCATTGTCCTTAACTAAGGACTTTTAATACTTGTGGACTTAATTGTGTAAAGGTCCAGATCCCGAGAGTTATTTCAGAAATAACATGTACTTTGATTTCAGCTTCAGGTAATATGCTCAAGCCATTATTAGTCATGAAATCTGCTAGACTTGTGTTTTTATGGTCGTATGTGGCTGATAAATAATATCATATTCCATAAGTTGGACTACTCAGTTAGCTAGCCTTCCTGACAGTTCTCGTTTATGCAAAATATTGTATAATAAAAATATAGTGGCTACAAGAATTGAATGATATTGATAATAAAGCCTTAGATTTAGGGCAATAGCAATTAATGCCAACTTCTCAAAATATAGATATGCAATTTCCATGTCTAAGAGCATTCTATAATAGATAAGAGATTGTGTACCTTTCTCTGCTTGAATTAAGATTGCATTTACCGATACATTCGAGACAATGTGATATACTAGCAATCACCTTTCTCCTCGGAATTTTGAAAGTGATGATGGGTTGATGTTAGCAACGAATCCGAATGATTCGACTTTTCGGACTAAACCCACCTTCGAGGTTCCATAACTTTATCTTTTATTATTTGGCTCTGGTTTCTTCTTTTTCTTGACCGGATTATACCGTGGGTCAATATTGAGCATATAAACCATTATCTACGGTGGTACACCTGTTATGGTTACAATGGTGGCAAGAAAAGTAATTTGCAATAACACGTAAAAGCTTAATCAACTTACCTTTAAACTCGGCGTCGAGTCTCAACCAGCATAAACCTTCCTATTTGAGAAGCCAATGATAGTTTCTAGTTCTTCAGCATTTGACCTCGTGGCTTTTGATTCTTTCGGTTCAATGATTGTATCCGAAATTATTGTATAATTGTCCATGGCTATTAATAAACCTTCTTCCTCGTAGTCTTTAATTATCCATCCCGCACCTATCTTTTCTTTTCCAATTGTCAGGTGCGGTATCGTTGTAAACAATCTCGTGGGTGTTTTACCCCTGCTTTTCCTAACCTTCATTCTTCTCCTGTGGAAATTTTCAATTTTGCAAGGTGATTCCTTACCTGTTCGAGAAGGTTCGGATCTTTTCCATCCCGTGAAGAAAATCCCGTATCTCTTTGCTCGAACCTATTTTTGACTTTTATTTGAACATCCGTGCCTTTCTCCATTTAAAGTTCGGTGCTGCATACCATTCTCGTGGGATAGTCGGGAATTCCCGAAGGTTTTCTATCCGCTCGTCTTGTTCCTTGATCTGTTTTTGTCAAATTAGAACTAAATTGTGCAAATTAAAATTACCTGATGTACCTGAACTTCATGTCTCGGTGCTGTTTGGCATAGATTCTTTAATAAGTTTCGGTACTAATAGTTGTGGTACCAATATACCGATGTACATTCTCTATTTTTCTCTGTTTGTTGCTTATATATCAGTATCATGGCTATTATTGCCTTTTCCTTTCTCATGGTAAATCCATCTCAAGCTTGGTTGTCCTCAACTGTGTTGATTGGCAAATTTCAGCCATGATGAATGTTTAAACTGAAAGCAAGCAAATATCAACAAAAATTGTTAGTATCTTTGGTTGAATAGCAAATTTGCTTGAGTTCCCGGTAACGGAACCAAACTGTTTAACCCAAAAAATAGCTTTCAAGGTCAAAGCAATAATTTTGTATGACGGGTCACAAGCAACCGATTTAATCCGAAAGATATAATTTTTGTTAATACAACGTGATAGAGAAGTGGAAAATAAATTCAATGACAAATAATATAATAAAAATAAAGCAGAGAAGAAATAATTCTTATTGAATAATCCTTGACAAGATGTTGAGCCGAACGGAGCTTAAAGGGCCAAACTGTGGCTAATTTGGAAGCAAGATGACATGAATTACAATGTATAGAATTGTGGAGAAGAAATTTAGATCCCCCCAATTGTGATAAAACTATGTCTATTTATAGGGATAAATCTAAGTAACCCTTCTCCTTGAATAATGGGTTCATTATGAGCATTTACTCAACCCATCCATTACTTTTGGAAGACTTGTAATAGCTGTGTAAATGCTGAAATTTCGTAACTGGTGAGTTAATTTCATAACTGATGAGTTAATTCCATAACTGATGAGTCAGTCCAGTGGTTGATGAGTCAGTCCCGTACCTGTTGAGTCAATCTCGTGCCTGTTGAGTCAATCTCGTGCCTGTTGAGTCAATCTTGCAATTGATTGCCTTGTTCTGACTATTACAATCATTTATTGCATTTATTGTATGTTACATAATTGATTTGTAACTGATGGAGTAATGATGATAAATCCCATATAATCCGGGATTAATTGATTTCTTCCTCATTTGTAATTATAAGATATTCCCTCGCACCTGATCCAGTCTATCTTATGATCATCAGTTCCGAGGCTAACAGGATCGGTATGTTCGGTCCCGGGGGTGTTTCACATATCATCTTTATATGTCATTCTTCACTTTTCTTCAAACTTTGCTGACACGTGCTTCCATTTAATAGACCCACATGGCGAGTCTATTTTTCGCCAATACAAGTATCCCAAAAGGATTCCTTCATCACTTTTTGCATCAAATTTCCCAAGTTGATCCTTCCCGTTGTTCAGGACATAATATTTGCATCCAAAGGCTCTCAGATGAGTTATCTTTGGCTTTCTTCCATTGAGAAGCTCATAGGGGGTTTTGTTTAGGAAGGACCTGATCATGCACATGTTCACCAAATAGCACGCAATGTTGATTGCCTCAACCCAGAAATTTTTTGCAATCCCATTGTCAATAAGAATTGTTCTTGCCATGTCTTCCAGAGTTCTATTTTTCCTTTCGACCTCACCATTTTGCTGAGGAGTCCTTGGAGCTGAGAAATTATGGGTACTTCCATTTTCATTGCAAAACGCATCAAATTTTGCATTATCAAATTCCATTCCATGGTCGGATCTAATGCAAGCTACTTTCAACTCCATCTTCACTTGGATTTTCTTGACAAATTCCACAAATACTTCAATGGTCTCATCTTTTTCTCTAAGAAAAAATGTCCAAGTGAATCTTCAGTAGTCATCCACAATCACGAAAATGAACTTCTTTCCACCTTTGCTTGGAATCCTCATTGGAACACACAAATCCATGTGAAGAAGTTCAAGAGGTTTTGATGTGATAACATCTTTCTTTGTCTTAAAGGATGATTTCACATGTTTTCCTCTTGTACATGCATCACATAATCTCTGCCCCTTGAACTTTTAGTTGGGCAGACCGCGAACCAGGTCCTTCTGTATCAGTTTATTCAACAGAGAGAAGCTTGCATGACCCAGTCTTCTATGCCACAATTCATAATCATCATCAACTGCCTTTAAGCATTTTACCTCACCAGCATCCAGCGATTCAAAATCAGCAACATAGATGTTCTTGTGCCTCTTGGCTATCAACACCACTTCACCAATGACAAGGCTAGTAACTGTGCACACTTTGGATAAGTATTCTACTTTGTTTCCCTTATCACAGGCTTGAGAAACACTCAAGAGACTATACTTCAATCCGTCTACATAGTACACGTTCTCAATTGAGTGTTCAATAGATCTTCCAACCCTTCCAACACCGAGGATGTACCCCTTTTTTCCATTGCCAAATGATACATCTCCTCCTTGCAGGGCTTTCAGTGAGAGAAAATTCATGGCGTTCCCAGTCATGTGCTTTGAGAATCCACTGTCCATGATCCATTGTAGTCATGTTCCTCTCACTGTTCCCTGCACATATAAATTAAGGGTTAGATTTAGGAACTCAAACAAGTTTGGGTCCCTTGTAGTTAGGAAAAGGATGAATAAGAGCTCTTCTAGTCCATGCAGGCAAGAATCGGTTTTTCTTAGAGGAACCTGGTCCCCCTGGTGGAGTCACTTTGTCAGCAAACACTTTGTTTTTCTGAACAGGTTGAACTCTGGCAGGGCAACTTTCTTTAAAGTGCCCATTGTTCCCACAATGGGTACAGAGCCAGTTGTCTGGGAAAGTGACATACTTGTTGTGTTTGCCTGTTTCCACTATTGTTAAAGTACATGGCAGTGACAACATCTGTGGACCATGTCCATTTCAGTGATTTTTCAAGATCATTTTTTAGTTTGACCATTTCAGCTTGATGTTGCATGTTTTCTCAAGTTCACAGCACAAGCTTGTTTTGACATCATTTAGTTCCTTTTCAAGATTAATGTACTTCTCACTAGCTACCTCCTTCCCTTTCTCTATGCTCACTTCCCCATGTTCTAATTTGAGTTCCGAAATTATTTCCTCTAGGTCTGTGATTACCACCAAAAGATCATCTCTTTCTTGTTCAACAACATTGATTTTCTCAGCTAAAATATTCTTTTCATTGCTCAGGTTCTCCACTATTTCCTTCAGATCTACTACCACTACAGTTAGATCATCTCTCTCATCTTCTGCACTATTTGTCTTTTCAGCTAATGCTTCCCTTTCTTTCTCAAAATTATTTATGGTCTCTTTTAGGTCCACAACTACTACCATCAAGTCCTCTCTCTCATTTTCTGCATTGTTTAGTCTACAGGTTAAAGATTCATTTTCTTTTTGAAGCTCACTTATGGTTTCTTTCAAATCTACCACACAAACAACTAGATCATCTCTAGACTGTTCACTTTCTCCTAGCTCTATGGTCAAGGAATCTTTATCGTCAACTAGGCTGTAGTAAGCATCAATAAAAACATTAGCTAATGACATTAATTTTTTTGAGGAGTAGGACTTCAGATTTCTCTGAACATCCCTGAAATTTACCTCATCATTTTCACCCTCTTCATCATCATCGGACTAAGCCATTAGCGCGAATAGTGAATCATACTCCTTGGCCCCGTTCTCTACTGCCATCATGGAATTGTTTCTTGCTTCTGGTTCCTCTTCTGATTCACTAGAGGAATCTCCCCAGGCAGCAAGAGCTTGCTTCACAACATTATCAGCTGCACTTTTTTGGCTGGATCGTTTGTCAAGAACCTGGTTCCTCTTGGTTGTCTTGTCAGAGTTGTGCTTGTAGGGCTCCTGCTTCAGTAGTGGACAGTCCTTGATCAAGTGCCCTGGCTTTCCACACTTGTGGAAAAGATCATAGTTCCTTGATTTGCTTGAACTACCTCTTCTTGGTATACCACCATTCCTTCGAACCATCTTTTGAAATATCTTAGTAAGATAGGCCATGTCACCATCTTCTTCACTTGAGTCATTGTCTTCAACTTTTAGAACCATGTTCTTTTCCCTTTTTGGTTCTCTTCTCTCACTGTCTTTCTTCTTCTTCAACTCGTATGTCTTCAGATTCCCAATCAACTCATCCATGGTTAGAGTTTGTAGGTCTTTTGCTTCAGTAATAACATTCACTTTACTTTCCCAAGAACCAGGTAAGACACTCAGAATCTTCCGTACCCGCTTGTTTCTGGGAATTATTTCACCTAGAGAGTGAAGCTCATTTATGATAGACGTGAATCTAGTATGCATGTCTTGTATAGAATCATCATCCTTCATTCGGAACAACTCGTACTCAGTTGTGATCATGTCAATCTTGGACTGCTTGACCTGAGTTGTTCTTTCGTGAGCAGTTTGCAAAGCTTCCCATATCTCCTTTGCTGATTGGCAAGCTGAGATTCTATTGTACTCATCAGGTCATACCAAGATTTTCTTGGCATAAAAGTTCTTCTTCACAACCTTCCTATCAACATCACTATATTCTTTCCTTGTCTTAGGCACCAATAACCCAACTTCTCTAACCTTCTTCATAGGAACGTGTGGACCTTCACAGATGACATCCCACAGTTCGAAATCTTCAACCATTATAAAGTCATGCATACGAGTTTTCCACCACCCGAAATACTGACCATTGAATCTAGGAGGTCGGTATGTTAATTGTCCTTCTTCAAAGTTGGGTGGAGAAGCCATTAGAGATCCTTTCTAGGTGTTAACCTTTTAGAAAGAACCTGCTATGATACCAATTGATAGTTTCTAGGAGTCCACAAACTGTAAAGAGACCTGGTCCTTTATCAGTTCCCTTAGAGTTATAGATAGAGACAGTAAGTAAAAGAGGCACAGGATTTTTACGTGGAAAAATCCCAACTCAAGGGGACAAAAGCCACGACCTACACTGGTAGGATTTCAACTTCACTAACTTGTAATCTCAACTATTACAAGCCACTTTGTAATGACTCTCTTACAAAGACTTTGACACACTAACTTGTAATACACTTATTACAAGCCACTTTGTTACTCACTAGTTACAAAGACTTTAACTTATGACTACACTAGTCACAACACAAACACTGATAGTTTATGGTTTTAAGATTCCTAAAATAAGGGTCCTAAGAAAGCATATAGGATACAATAAAAGCAAAGCACAAGATTATAACTCAACTAAGAACATATAGTGAAACTGGTCCGTTTTAGTGGAGTTGTCTTCTTGTTCTTGACACATTTGAGTCTTCAATGCTGGAGCAGATCTTCAATGCTATGAAGAATGTAGTAAATGCTCAAGTGAATATCTTGTTTGTCTCCAAACAAGATATTATATCCCTAGGACATCCCAAGAAGGATACCCATGCTTAGTTGGTATATTTTTCAACCAATGGGAATGTGATTGTTGCACTGTTACTGCACTGTAACGTGAACAGTTGCAGGCATTCACTTTCTGTCACAGCTTTCCAGCTGTAGAGTTCACTTGTACTTCTGTCAGGAGAATATCAAGGGATCAGGTCCGTAAACTGTTTCCTGTGAGTTCAGTGTACGCTGCCCAGATTTCTTGAGACCGTGTTGACTGGTTGTGTTGGTTACGCATCAGGTCCTTTATTTGGTTCTTTACATAAAGTTTGTTAGATCATCAAAAAATAAGACTAACCCATCACATTGAAATACATAGAATACAACGAGATACATCGAAATACAATTAAAAAAAATAACAGACTCTTCAAGTTGCTCATCCCCAAACTCCGTCGTCTTTGTTCATATGGTAATGATGGTTATAAGCTCTATTCATTTTCCGATGGTGTGCTTCTTGTTGTTGTTGAATCTTTAGAGAGCTTTCATGTTATTTGTTGCCCCGCTCTATGCGTCTCCCTATGACTAGTGATTTTGTTATGTGTTTGTCTATTAATGTCTATTCTGCTTAGTATTTGGAAAACACTATCATCTTAATGTAATTAATACTTCTCACTCCGTCGTCTTTGTTCATAGGATAATGATGATTGTGGAAACAAATTTGGCAAAACAATTGAATAATGGGAAAGGCTTGGCGGGGACGGTGCCAGATGTGAAGGATGTTAACAAAAGAGGGGCACTGAATTTTGCTGCTAGAGAAGGCCAGACTGAGTTCTGCGAGTTCTCGGTAGAAGATTTGAAGCTTGATGTCAGTATAAAAGATGAAGAAGGTATTTTTTACTAAGCAACGACTATTAGAATGGGGTGGATCTTCGTGATTTCCTTTCATATTTCACTCAATTTACCTTTCAATACCAGATTTCGAACCTTCATCTTTCTCTTAAGGGCTTGATCTTGACATTGATTTAGAGCCCCAACCCACTGACAATGAAAATTTTGCGAGACAATGGAGATGAATCAGTGGAGAATCGTGGTTGTATTCATGGAGAAAGACTGTGCGTTGAGAGAGAGAGAGGGTGAAGAAAAATCTGAAAGAATGATAGAGAAAAATAATACAAAGAGTATTTTATGGCTTAATGGTATGAGGTAACCATAAACAAATATTTGGCTATAAAAATCAAAAGATAGTTATAAAATATAATTTTTTAAAAGAATATTATTTAAAATAAATAAGATATCAACATTTTCCATAGGAAGTAAAAATTCTAAAAATGAACACTCGAGATTTATTTGAACACGTTAGAGTCACACAAATGCACAACATGGGTAGTTTCAGATATCAAGTACGTAATGCCATCCCAAGTTGATCCATTTCGTGAAGGTTACTTCCAAATTGTCAGGCGTTAAATACACGCGTATATATCATTCTTGCTATAATTATGACAATATTCCACTTGATTTTTTATTACTAGAAAATAGGGATGTCAATTGGGGCGGGGCAGGGAAAATCTTGACCCGTTATAATTTTGACCTGCCTTACCCCTCCCTATTAAGCCCTGCCCCGCCCTGCCCCATTTAGTTTTTTTAAATAGTTTTTTTACTCTTTATTTTTTATTTTTCTTTATGTTATTTAATCTTATTTTGTTTTACTTTTTCAATATTGATTGACGTGTCAATAAGAGTTGGGTGTATCAGTTGAAGAAAGTATGATTTTTATTAATAAAATTATAACACGAACAAATAATATGTATAGCCAAATACAAATACACATTAGTTGGTTTCATGAATGTGATCTCCTTCTGTCAGTACTACTACAAAATTCCCAGATATTGCTACTGGGTATTGAGAAGGAATGACAATCTCAAGTTGCCTTATCCATTCTCCTATTTCTGGACTTTGTAGAATACAAACACACATATAAGTATAGTTAACAAGTTTTTAATACATTATACACATATATATTACAATATAGCAAATATATTTCTTTGTCAAAAGAACGTTATGATACTTGCATTCATGAGAACGTTATGATACATGCATTCATAAATTTAATATTTCAAATTCATCTCTAAATGAAACTAACCAAACTAAATGAAAACCCAAAAAAGTAGGGGAAATTAAAAACGGAATCTTGCCTTGCCCTGCCCTAATAAAAAATTTCAAAAAATTAAATTTTGCCCCGCCCTGCTCTATTTAAATGGTCCCCTGCCCCGTCCCATTAAGAGATTACCCTGCCCCGCCCCACCCCAATTGCCATCCCTACTAAAAAATGTCCCAATCCTTACATAGTAGATATTCTCTCCTAACTCTCCGATATAACCTCCCCCTTGATGCCTTTTTGTTCTCCATTTTTTCCCATCTCAATTTTTTCCACAGAGACTTTGGTGACTTAATATTTTATTTAAATTTTTAATTATTACATAGGGATGAGAAAAGTGAAAGAGAGAAGGAAGAAGGATAATATGGATCATATTATATATGCCTAACAACTTCATCGGTACCATTAAAACCATAAACTTCGACGGTTTGATGATTTCATATGGGTTAGTTTATATATTCATTTTCTCGTAGTATATGTATTTTCTTTTTATACCAATTATTAATTCAACTCGAGGTGACCCACTTTTACTCTCCATCATGCTACGTTGAGCCCCCAAGTTGAACAATGAGAAATTAGATTAAAATTGAAATAAATAGCGAAAAGTAAATGCAAACCACATGAATTGAACAATCTTAACCTTGGATCACCCTCGAACCAGAAATGCTTTTATCGATGTCGGAACAAAATGACAAGATAATAAGAACTAGAAATAATAATATATTGCCTTGATATACGTGTTACAATGTGTTGAATGAATTATTAGACCCCTCTTTATATAGTAGAGGAGTCCTATTCCAGGTACATTTATATAAAAGGTAAAAATCTCTTGATTTGCTGATTGCCTCTTCCTTGTTGATACGTGCCGTGATTCTTGCTGTAATATCCGATCGATCGCGGATATTTCGGTCTTCTGTTAGTTATTTCCGAGCTCGTTCGAGGCTAAGGTCGACACTAGACTCAATGTTCCTCGTAGGCAAGTTTTCATACCTCGGGTTCTAGCTCGGTAAGACTCGAGGTCGATCTTCAGTTCATGATCGCTATGTTCCAAACCTAATCTACCAAGTTGTAGTCGAGCTCGACTTCGACCGTATACACATATCTAATCAATATTAGGAGGATATCAAATGCAATTATGTTGAATTTCATAATGTCATGTGATTGACAATACCTGAAACATGTACTCCAAAAGGGTTGTGTGTCACATAGTATCTATTCATACTCATTTCCTAAGAAACTAGTAATACTGACATTTTGCATCATATCAATAAAATTACTTGGAACAACTATTGTATTACTCTGATAACATATTCATATTCACAATTCTATCACATTCCAACTAATTGAATATATTCAAATTTATTATTTGTACATTTTCACTTAATAATTTTTGGATAAAAATACATAATATGTTCCAAATATATGGGTTCAAATGAACCCATATAGCCTACAGTTGATAAACCCATATCTAATAACATAAAGTATTGCATAACTTAATGCATATATTATTTAATATCATCTGTTTACCCTAAAATTCGGATAACAATTAAACTTATATTGTGATTTTAAGGATATGTGATTTCGTCCAATACCAATTGATAAACGAGAAAATAGATGATAGAATTGGAGTGTAAAATAAATCAAACCAGTGCACAAGCAAAACCTCGACCTCGAATTGAAGTAACCTCGAGGTGATATTGTATGAACAGTAAAGGATGAGCAACTCAGATGACCAGTAAGTGAAGTGAATAGCTAAAAAGAAATGATTGTATGTATTTTTCTCAGTGAGAAATGATAATTACAAATGAGTGGAACTCCCCTTTATATAGTAGAGGAGTACTAATTAAGGTACACTTCTAATTACAGTAGGAAATCCTATTAAAGGCTGATTAACCGCTATAGATTTGATCCGTTTCGAGATTCACACCATGATCTTCGATCAATCGCGAATATCTCGCCCTTTCCGTTATAAAGTTATGCTGATATTACTTAGAGTATGTCTCTTTCAGGCCTCAATTGATGTCGACCTCGATCTAAAAAGAGGCTTCGATTTCGGTATCGACGTCCTAGCTCTTCGACGTAACATTCCTATCTCGACTAAATAGTAAAATCGGGTAGCCCCGATTTCTACCGTATACAGATATTCCTGTCGTTTCTTATAGTAAAATGATAAGAAATGACTTGATCCTCAATTTTCTTACGACCTCGATGGACAGTGATTTCATCCCCATAGCGTAGCGATGGAGGTGACCGAAATGTCCCGTTGGTATAGTTCTCCAAATCATTAATGCGCGTCAGTGGGTGGTCGGCCACTAGCGTCGTCGAACCGTCACCGTAGTTCTATAATATGGACTCTTTTGTAGAATCAAAACTTTCTTTCATCTTCATCAATTTCTCTAAGTCTTTAAATCTTTCAATTTCTTCTTCTTAATCACTCCTTAGGTCATCCCCGCTAGTTTCAAACCACCAAAACTTAATATTTCCTCCTTCTTCTACTTGCATAATGGCGAAAATATCAAAAACCGTTCCACAAAAAGAGAAAGCTTCCTCTTCTTCTTCTCGGTCGTACGGTGATAAAACGCTAGTGGAATCGCTCCCTAGTGAGTATGTTCCTGGCCCATGTGTCCTAAAATCCGATTTCAAAGTCGAGAACCCTTCATCGGTCCCAGGGCGCTGCGAGCATGTGTCGAGATATATCCGTTTGATAACAACGGGATATCTCGAGGACGTGAAGAGGGATTCTAACTGGGGGGGGGGGAGACGAAGTCGTTGTACGGATCCATTCTCCTGAAGAAAGTATTACCACCCACGTGGAGGGGTTTCCAAGTATTTACACTTACCCTTTCACGTTGGGTCCCCTCGATCCAGTTATCGTTGATTTCTGTAAGAGGTACCAAGTGACCCTCGGCCAAGTCCATCCCTCCTTCTGGCGCATCGTAATTATGCTCTTCTTCTCCAGCAAAATCGAGGGGTTGACATTAACCCTCAACCATCTCATGAGATTATATCGACCCCGAATCTTTCGAGGGTTGATAAAGCTTCAACGTCGAGCAACCAAGGATTTATTCTTGAGTATCGATGAGGACAAGGACCGGGGGTAGATGAGTCGGTTTGTTCGGCTGAGGACCTGCCACCTCATCCCAAAGGAAAAATGTCTTCATGTTCATGTTTTTTGCTTTATTTAACGTCTTTATTTGTCATGAAACAGTTGCCTGGATGCCTTGAGTGGTTCCTGACCTTGAGGACTGGGTTCGGAAATTGGCCTAGACTTACTCTTATGCCGAGCGCTGTTGGCATGACCTAGAAAAGGGCAAGTGGGAGGCAAAGAATCACGGTGAGTTTTTCTTCCTTATTTCCGAGGTGCTGATCGTATTCCTTTTCCTTATTAGGTTTCTTTTTGTGCAGGCATGAACAAGGACACAATTTTGGGATCTCCGAGCAGCGAGGAACATACTAAGTCCCTGATTCTGAAACTGGGAAAATATAATAAGAGGAAGGGGGTCTCGTCGTCTGAGGACCGCAAACCCAAAAAGGCCCCTGCTCGAAGGACTAAGAGGAAGGTCATTCCTCTCACCATAGACTCGGTCCAAAGGTTGAGAGAAGAAGAAGAGGGTGATGACTCGGCGTTAGTGATTCGACCAAGGAAGACCGCCGAGGCCGCCAAACCTTCAAAACCGAAAGCGGTTGTCGAGATCCATCCTCATAATGAGGAGTCTTCAAAGAAATTCGGATGAAGTCCCTGAATCGCCTCATGTCGAGATTGTCCATCGACCAACTACAAACATACCGAAGGGGGCCAGTTCTGTGACCCCGAGAGCCGAACAGAGCGCCCCGAGAGACTTGCTTGAGACAATGACAGTAGGTCACTCGCCTTCTCTAACGGCCTTATCTGAAGAGACAATAATAGATGCTCAGGCTATGAGGACCCCCTAGATAGGCGGAGTCCCCAGTGAAAAGGATCCCTTTCGGGATTGCTTTACCAGGGTCGATGATGCCTCTGACCTTAACGATGCATCTACCCTCTTTGAAGAGGCCCAACGCCTTCTATATCGAGTAAGTATTAATTTCCATTGTTGTAAATCTCTTTTTCTTTTCCTTCCTTCAATCTAACTTATATTTTCTTATCATATATGTTTTTTCCAAGTCTCAGGCCGATTGGAGCCAATGTGAGGCCGAGATCCAGAAGATTTCAGAGGAGAGAAATGCTCTCAATCTCCTCTGTGGGAAGAAGGACGAAGAGCTCAGGGACCTCTGAGCTGATTTGGCCAAGGCCCCTAATGAGGAGGCTAAGATGAACGAGCAAGTAACTGTCCTTTTGAGAAAATACGGGCTTGATCCAAGGGTGGAGGCTAACGTTTCGATGTCTCAGTTACAACGGAAGATTGAAAATATCGAGCTGTTCCGGGAGGAGGTCAATCAAGTTAAAGTTGACTGCCATCGGTGGAAGAAGGGCATGGATCGCCTTGATGCGGAAAAAGAAGTTGATTTGGCCCAATTTTCATCAGCAGAGGCCCAACTTCAGAGTACCAGGGAGAAGTGCTCGGCTCAGGCCAAGATGATTGAAGAACTCGAGACCGAAATTGCTAAGGCCCGGGCTGACAAGTCAATAACCATATACTTGGATGATGCCGAGGCTTCTTAAACTCGGTTGAGGGAGGCCACCGATCGAGTGCAATGGACTACTGAGCTGGCTAAGTGCCAATCCCAGAGGGAGACCCCAGAGGAAATTCATTCTCGAGACTTCGACCTTTCTAAGAAGATAGCTCAAGCTAAGATGCTCGAAGTCGATGCCAGGCTATTGGCCTCCTCTGATGATCAAGACATAGATGAGGGCAGCAAGATCGAGTCCGATAAAGGTGAGGGGCTCGAGGAGGAGGTTGCTCTTGAGGAAGAAGTCATCCCCGAGCATAGTTAGGACTTGTACTTTTTTTATTTTATTTTGTGTAGGACCTTTGTCGGTCTTTTATACATCTTTTTGTTCAAGTGTATATATATATATATATATATATATATAAAGAAATTTTCCTTTTGAATTCCTTCTCAAATTTTGTCTTCAAACTTGTTTTGTGCCTTGTAAAATTTTGGTACATTTTGTTTCTCGAATAATATGTTTGAGACTTCGGCTTTTGGAAACTTGACCGAAGTCACAATAATACTGCTTTTATAGTCGAGTTCGAGTAAAACTCGAAATCGAAGCAATAGAACCCTTAGGTTTGTTTTGAGCGAGAACGGACTCTCGGACCATAGTCGAGTGAGTTTTTACTCGAGCTCGAAGTAGCGGAACCCTTAGGTTCGAATTGAGTGAGAATGTGTTCTCGAATTCTAAAATGTAATTGCCCTTATGCTCTTTGAATCGGGCCGATATTAAGAAATGGCTTTTCCCCCCTTTTTCGGCTTAAAGACTTTATAAAAAATTTGTTATGCCTTAGCATGAATTTTCTACCCATTGGGTTTTTTAGGGTTTAATATCGGTTGAAACCCCTTTTCTTTTTGTGCCTTAGCACAAGTTTGTATTTGAATAATTCTATACCTCTTATAGTTTTTCAAGGGCTGTTATTATCGAAGCCCTTTGATTATTTTCTCGAGGGTAGCCTTTTTAAACCGGTTTTCAAAGAATTCGAAACGCTGTTTTTATTGCGAGATTCAGATGTCACCGAGCCGCGTTAGTTTGGCCGTGGACTTTGGGTATTCCTCTTGGGTTTATTTTTCCAATAACACTTCGAACTTGTTCAAAGTGTTAGTCCCCGAGAATGGTGGCCTTGGCTTATAAATCAAGGGTTACCTCATTAAGGTCTTACGGTTTCGAAGTTAGATAGTTCGAACATGTTGATTTTCGACAGCAAACACCGAGTATGGGGTTGATCCTTTGAGGTGTAGTTGCACTTGGCCCTTGAGCCATTTTTCACAAAAACCATAAGTACGTAGCTTGTAAAGTAGAAAATTTTCATTGAGGCACAAGATATCTGATAAGTAAAAGTACTTCTTTGAATAGTTCATACATGCGTACATGTTTTGCCATGCGGTATTGACTAGTCTATACAGACATGGTTCATTCGACCGTTTGGCCCATTACAAAGTTTTCCTATCGAGGCCCCTTTGACATGAAGTATTTTCCTTTAAAATATAACATCCAAGGGTGATGCCCTCCACTATTCGAGGTTGGTTGTAAGGAGACGTCGGATACTCTAAGTCAGCACGAACCATGGTTGCCTCGTTAACAACCTTGTCAAAAAACATTATTTGGGATAAAAATCGATCGAAGGGAAAAAGAGTGCAACATGTGCTTTAGGGTCCTAATATCTTTCTGCCTGATGATAACTTCGATACCTAAGCTCGGACACCTAAAAATAAGTTAGTGTAAAATGTAAATGAAAAAGGAGAAAGTCATACCTTAACAATAATATTTCTTGAGGAGTGAGATGTTCCAATTATTTGGTAGTTGTTCGTCGTTTACCGTGCCTATCTTGTAAGATTCCTATCCGACGATATCAAGTACTTGATAGGGTCCTTCTGAATTTGGGCCGAGTTTTCCTTCATTAGGGTCTCGCGTATTGATGGTGACTTTCCTTAGGACCAAGTCCCCAATTCTGAAGTGGCGAAGGTTGGTCATTCGATTATAATACCTTTCGATGCGTTGTTTTTGCATGGTTATCTGGACGAGGACGGCTTCTCGTTTTTCATCTAACAATTCGAGGCGAGTATTCATAGCCTCGTAATTTGATTCTTTCGTTGTATATCAAAATCTAGCGCTGGGTTCCCCGACTTTGACTAGAATCAAGGCTTCAGAGCCATATACTAAGGAGAACAGCGTTGCCCTCGTACTTGACTTCGATGTAGTTCGATATGCCCAAAGGACTTTAGGTAGAATTTCTCTCCATTTTCCCTTGGCGTCGTTCAACCTTTTCTTCAGATTCTGAATGATGGTTTTGTTTGTCGATTCGGCTTGCCCATTTCCGCTAGGATGATATGGTGTCGATAAGGTTCTCTTTATTTTGTGATTTTCAAGAAACTTTGTCACCTTGATGCCGATGAATTGCTTTTCATTGTCACATACAATCTCGATAGGTATCCCTAATCGACATATGATGTGATCCCAGATAAAGTTATAACTTCTTTTTCTCTAACTTTCTCGAAGGCCTGTGTTTCAACCCATTTGGAGAAATAGTCAGTCATAAATAAAATGAATTTAGCTTTACCTGGGGCCGATGGCATAGGGCCGACAATGTTCATCCCCCATTTCATAATTGGCCGTGGGGATAGGACCGAATGAAGTTGTTCTCCGGGCTGGTGGATCATTGGTGCATAACTTTGACACTTATCACATTTTCGAACGAACTCTTTAGTGTCCTTCTCCATATTACCCCAGTAGTATCCTGCTCTGATGATTTTGTGAACCAGTGATTCGGCACCGGAGTGGTTCCCACAAGTACCTTCATGAACTTTTCGTAGGACATAATCGGTGTCTCCTGGTCCCAAGCATACCACTAATGGTCCGTCGAACGTCCTCATGTACAATGTTCCATCAACCAGTGTGAATCGAGTAGATTTTGTTCGTAGAGCCCTCGATTCTTTAGGTTCTGATGGGAGCTTTCCGTTTTTCAAATACTCGATATATTTATTCCTCTAGTCCCAGGTTAGGCTGGTGGAGTTTATCTTAGCATGACCTTCTTCAATTACGTATTTTAAGAGTTGAACGACAATCCCTAAGCTGATTTTGTCGTCCTTGACTGACGATCCTAGATTTTCAAGGGCATCGGCTTCACTGTTCTGTTCTCGAGGTACACGCTGCAAAGTCCACTCTTTAAAATGATGCAACGTCACCTGTAGCTTATCCAAATACCTTTGCATTCTATCCTCTCGAACCTCGAAGGTTCTGTTCACTTGGTTTACTACCAGTAAGGAGTCACATTTGGCTTCGATGACTTATGCTTCAAAGCTCTTATCTAGCTCGAGACCTGCAATCATGGCCTCATACCTCATTGTTAGTCAACTTAGAAGTTTTAATAGATTTCCTAATAGTATTTCCCGTGGGCGGCTTTAAAACGATGTCTAGCCTGGACTCCTTCACATTCAAAGTGCCATCGGTGAAAGGGTGCACACCCTCGATGATGTACCCCATTTTAACGAAAGTTCCTTTTCGACTACGAGGGTTGGCGTGAAGTCGGCCACGAAGTCTACCAAAAGTTGAGACTTGTCGTTCGGGGTTGATATTCGATATCGTACCCACTGAGTTTGATGGCCCATTTGGTCAATCGGCCTGACAATTCGGGCTTATGTAAAACATTACGAAGTGGGTAAGTGGTTAATACACATATTGGGTGACATTGAAATATGGTTTTATCTTCCTAGAAGCACTTATTAGGGCAAGTGCCAATTTTTCTAAGTGTGGATATCTAGTTTCTACTTCTCCTAGAGTTCGACTTACGTAATAAACAGGAAATTGTGTACCCAGCTCTTCCCGAACTAGGACACCACTTACCGCGATTTCCGAGACTTCCAAGTATAAGTAGAGCTTCTCATCTGTCTTTAGAGCATAAAGCAAATGCGGGCTTGAGAGGTACCGTTTCAATTCTTCTAATGCCTTTTGTCATTCTGGGGTCCAGGCGAAGTCGTTCTTCTTTTTGAGTAGTGAGAAGAATCTATGGCTCCGATTTGACGTTCTTGAGATGAATTGACCTAAAGCAGCTATCCGCCCCGTCAGCCTTTGTACGACTTTAACGCTATCCACGATAGTGATGTCTTCGATAGCCTTGATTTTATCGGGGTTGATATCGAACCCCCGATTTGACATCATGAAGCCAAGGAACTTGCCCGAACCGACCCCGAAAGCACATTTCCCGGGGTTGAGCTTCATGTTGTATTTTCTCAATATCTTGAATGTTTCCTGCAAATGTGTCAAATGGTCCTCTGCGCGCAAGGACTTAACTAGCATATCATCAATATATTCTTCCGTTGACTTACCTATTTGTTTTACGAACATTTTATTTACTAGGTGTTGGTAGGTAGTACCTGCGTTTTTTAGCCAAAAAGGCATTACGTTATAGCAATATGTTCCATACTTGGTGATGAATGAATTTGTCTTCCGGGTTCATTTGGATTTGATTGTACCCGGAATAGGCGTTGAGAAAACTAAAGATCTCGTGTCCGGCCGTGGAATCGATCATACGATTGATGTTAGGAAGAGGAAAAGAGTCTTTAGGTCATGCTTTGTGCAAAAAATCCTTATAATCTACACACATCCTAACTGTGTTCCCTTTTTAGGTACTACCACTACATTTGCTAACCATTCGGGATATTTTACTTCCCGGATGGATCTTATTTTGAGAAGTTTAGTTACCTCGTCCTTGATGAATGCGTGTTTTACCTTGGACTGGGGCCTTCTCTTTTGTTTCATTGGCCTGAACTTTGGGTCCAGACTCAATCGATGTGTTGTTATCTCTTGTGGGATCGTTGTCATGTCTAAGTGGGACCAAGAAAAATAATCCATGTTATCGATAAGAAACTTAATGAGTTTTTTCCTGAGTTCGGGGGTTAACCTCGTTCCCAGGTATACCTTTCGCTCGGGCAGGTACTCGATCAATATAACCTGTTCCAGATCTTCGACTGTTGATTTGGTAGCGTTGGAGTCTTCGGGAACAACGAAAGTCCAAGGGGTCTAATAATCTTCGTCTTCTTCTCTCTATATTTCTTGCTTCCCAGAGTCAGTCGAGGCTGGTAGCTGTGATTGCTATTTGGCTTCCTGTTTCCCTTTAATGTCTAATCCTTTCGAGGTTGATAGTGCCGATATCGGTATTACCTCATCGACCACGAACATTTCCTTTGCATCATGATGTTCCTCATGTACTGTTTTCACCCCGTTCGACGTCGGGAATTTCATCATTTGGTGGAGTGTCGAAGGGACTGCCCTCATATTGTAAATCCAAGGCCTCCTGAGTAAGGCGTTGTACCTCATGTCGCCCTCGATTATGTGGAACTTGGTATCTTGGATAGTTCTAGCTACGTTCACCGGTAGGATGATCTCTCCTTTAGTTGTTTTGCTGTCCATATTGAAACCGTTCAAGACCTGAGCTGCGGGCATGATTTGATCTTGTAGACAGAGCTGCTCCATGACCCTTGATCGGATGATATTTGCCGAGCTACCTGGATCCACTTAAACATGCTTAAATTGAACTTTATTTAATAAGATAGAAATTACCATAGCGTCATTGTGAGGTTGAGAAATTCCTTGTGCTTCCTCGTCGTTGAATAAGGTGCCTTCTTGCACATAATCTCGGGTCTATTTTTCCCTAGTAATCGATACTTTTGTGCGTTTGAATATGGGACTTCGTGGAATATCGACCCCGCCGACGATCATATGGATTACATGATGCGGCTCCTCCTATTCATTTTTCCTGTTGGCGTCCCTTTCTCTGAAATGATTCTTGGCTCGATCACTTAGGAACTCTCGAAGGTGTCCCTTGTTGAATAGACGGGCTACCTCCTCTCTTAGTTGCCTGCAATTCTCGACCATGTGACCATGCGTGTCATGATATTTACACAGCAAATTGAGGTTTCTTTGGGAAGGATCGATATGTATGGGCCTGGGCCATCTAGTATCTTTGATTCTTCTAATTGCCGATACAATGCTTGGTGCGTCGACATTAAAATTATATTCTGACAATCAAGGTGCCTCCGTAGGATCGGCATACTTATCAAAACCACTTTTGCTCATAAGTCCCCAAAAATTTTGTCCTCGATCACTTCTTCGATCATTTCGGGCGGAATTGCGTCCCGGGCCGCCGTTCCTGCGATCTGCGATGTATGGTTGATATCGGTCTTTGTTCGACCGCGGGCTCCCTATCGATGTCCCTCTGATTTTTGGCTGCGTACCTGCTCGGATATACTGAACCGGAAGGAGTTCCTAATCGATCATCCTCGACCATAATCTTCGATTGGTAATGATTATGTACATCGGCCCAGGTCACTGCAGGGTATTCGATCAAATTTTGCTTCAGCTAACGCTATGCTATCAAACTTCGTTCATTCAACCCCTGAGTGAAAGCTTTAACGGCCCAATAATCTGTGACTGGTGGAAACTCCATACGTTCCATTTGAAATCGAGACACGAACTCTTTCAGCATTTCATTATCCTTCTATTTTACTTTGAAAAGGTCCGATTTTGTTGTCGCAACCTTTATGGCCCCGATATGTGCCTTCACGAAAGAGTCTGCTAACATGATAAATGAGTCAATGGAATTTGGCGGTAGATTGTGGTACCAAATCATTGCCCTCTTTTATAGAGTCTCTCCGAACTTCTTCAATAAGACAAATTCGATCTCATCATCTTCCAAATCGTTACCTTTGATGGCGTATGTATAGGAGTTAACATGCTCGTTGGGATCGGTGGTCCCATTGTACTTAGGTATATTCGACATGCGTAACTTTTTTGGAATGGGCTTCGGAGCCGCACTTGGAGGAAACGACTTATGTATAAATTTTTTTGAATCCATTCCTTTCAAAATTGGCGGTGCCCCTAGTGTCTGATCAACTCGGGAGTTGTATGTTTCCACTTACTTATCATTAGCTTCAATTTTCTTCTCTCCAAATTCAATTATTTTGGTGATCTCCTCGAGCATTTTCATTATTGCAGGATCAGTCCCCGATCCGTTATTATTCGACCTCTCTGATACTGGCTCAGTACGGCGGGTGACTTCCAGTTCGACCCCACTCGGAGTTCTATGTTGATCTTGTAGCTTTGCAATAACGGCTTGCTAAGCCTGTAACATTTCGAATATTGCCTAGAGACTGATTCCTCCATCTCCTCTGCCTTGTGCACCTTGGCCACCAGATCGTCCCTCTCTCCGTACACTTCCTTCGGGGTTTGCGCCCAGGTTTGCACTCAAAGCAATGTGCGAACTGACGTCAACTGGGTTGCAACCGGTGCTCCACCGAGATCAGCTTGTGGCACCTCGACCCATGGAGCAATTACATTATCGTTTTCCCCGTAAAATTTGAGGCCATTGTCACCATGTGTGGGTGCGTTATGTGAGTTTGACATGTTTTAACCTGAAAGCAAAAATACTTGATAAGAACAAGCGTAAAATAGTACGTGTTATCGGAATCAGTATTGAATAATCACTATTATCCTGAGCTCCACGGTGTGCGCCAAACTGTTTACCCTAAAATTCGAATAACAATTAAACTTATATTGTGGTTTTAAGGATATGTGATTTCGTCTAATACCAATTGATAAATGAGAAAATAGATGACAAAATTAGACTATAAAATAAATCAAACCAGTGCACAAACAAAACCTTGACCTCGAATTGAAGTAACCTCGAGGTGATATTGTAAGAACAATAAAGGATGAGGAACTCAAATGAACAGTAAGTGAAGTGAATAACGCAAAAAAGTAATGATTGTATGTATTTTTTACGGTGAGAAATGATGATTACAAATGAGTGAAATTCCTCTTTATATAGTAGAGGAGTCCTAATTAAGGTACACTTCTAATTACAGTAGAAAATCGTATTAACGGTTGATTAACCGCTATAGATTTGATCCGTTTCGAGATTCACGCCACGATCCTCAACCAATCGCGAATATCTCGCCCTTTCCGTTATAAAGCTATGCCGATATTACTTAGAGTCTGTCTCTTTCTGGCCTCGATTGATGTCAACCTCGATCTGAAAAGAGGTTTCGATTACGGACTCGACGTAACATTCCTATCTCGACCAAATAGTGAAATCGAATAGCCCCAATTTCTAGCGTATACATCATCATATACTGTCCATAAAATTATGCAAGAATCAATTTTTTTTATATGGCTAAGCAAAAATGCATGGATTATTTTTAATCCTTTGAACCAAATTCATAGTATTACATCTGTTCAATTTTAAGTGACATATTTTCTTATTACTTTATTTTTACAAAAATATTGTCTTTTTATATTTAAAAATAATTTAACTTTAAAATTCTTATTGTACTTTTACTAAGAGGTTTCCGTAGCCAAAAAGACCATTATGACTATTTAAAATAAAATTTTAAAGTCTTCTACCATATAAATCTTATAATACGTTTAAAATCACAATAGTGTTACTTTCTTTCTTAAAATCTATAACCGAGTCAAACGCACATAATTAAATTGGAAGAGATTTAGGCCTCATTTATTTGCATTTAATGGAGGTCTGAATCTTAATCATTCAAATTTCAGACGTTAAGTGCGTTTGTTTTTAAAGTCTGAATCTTAATCATTAAGTGTTTTTTTTTACTTCACAACCACTTAATGGGTCTGCATAGGTCCGTATGATTAATATCTATAACATAAACTTAATTTCATTAAGATGCTATCATGCATATTCATTATTAACTACCGCCACCATCTACCATTATCAACTACCACCATGCTGACACCACCACCACCACACCACCATCATCATCAATCATAGCCGCCATCATTATCGACTATCACCACCCACCATCTCCACCACTGCCGCCACCATCATTCTCAACAACAATCAACGCTCATTCACCGCAACTACCTAACTACCACATAACCATCAATACCACAACCGGCACTGCCCATCATTATAACCTACCACCACCTACCATCACCTTTCTCAATCAAAACTACCACCACCACCCGCAATTATTATCTATCACTACCCACACCACCATCATCAATCATAATCGCCACCATTACCAATCACCACTAGCTACTGCCCTGAACCACCACCATCAACCAAAACTACCACCAACCACCGCCTCTAATCGACATTCACCCGTTAACCATCACTACCACCTGTCACACCTCATTTTTTACTACCCCCGGATTAATGAAGGGATAATAAGGGAGTTTTTCCAATTAAAGTAACATTATTCGAATTTGGGATTTATTTATTATTTCAGAGTCGCCACCCGAATTTTTGACGATGTTCCAGGACACCGTTTATTGAACTCCCAAACCGAGGAGATTTAGACTCTGTTTTAAGTTGTCTGCGACCAGAAATCCGAGTAAGGAATTCTGTTAACCCGGGAGAAGGTGTTAGGCATTTTCGAGTTCTGTGGTTCTAGCACGGTCGCTTAACTATTAATATTTGGCCTAAATTATCTGATTATTTACGTGTTTTAGCCTATCGTGCATTTAGCCTTTTAAACTTTTTTACCGCTTTTAGTATTTCATGGATTTATCGTGAAACAAGTCACGATGACATGCACTTGTTTGTTTTTGGACACATTACAACTGCGCCGCATGAAATGCACCCGCAACTACAATGTGTGATTTTTATTATTGTTTTGAGCTAGAGTCGGGGACATGAGTTCCCGCACCCGAGTGTAGATTACATAGTCATGGATATGGTCATGACGGTTAAAAGGCCTATTTGAGGCTATATTCAATTATTCTCTAAGTTTTGGAATTTTTATTTGAAAGAAGTATTTTAGCTTACGGGATGTGTATATAAATCATTTTTTGATGTTTTATGGATTTATCTTGGAACAAGTCACGATGGCGTGCACTTGTTGTTTTTGGACACATCGTAACCGCGTCACATGAAATGCACCCACGATTGCAACATGTGATTTTATTATTGTTTGAAGTTATGGTTGGGTCACATGAAATGCACACCTATTATGAACAATGAGTGCTTACTGTTAACTATACTAAGGCTCGAGAAAACGCTTTAGAACAGTCCTTATGACCTGAGCCTACCTAGAAGGATTCTAAAAATATTAAACCTACAAAAATCAATAGAACCTATACTTATATTTCTCTTTGTTACGTGATAACTTATTAACAATTTAAACTTGACACCCCCAACTTCAACGTAAGGAAACTCACACCAAAAGACTTTATTCATTGAATTACACAAAAATATTTAGTATAAGCAAATAATTTACCAGGAAAAATCAGAACTTTTTCACTCAAGGGGCCAATATTCCTAGCATTCATCGTACTACTTGCAATCGACAGAAAAGAAACAAGTAACATAAGTGAGCTAACTTTATTGTAATAACTCAAACACCAAACAGAATCGCACAAGAAGAAAGAATAATCTCAAAATAAACCTTGAAACAAATAGGAAAGAAGAAAAGCAGTACATGTAAACGAAATTTGATATTCCAAAGAAAGTCAAAGGTTGCAGAATTTTAAAAATCCCAATTTATAACTCTTGGTGAAAATGATAAAACCTTCAAACACAAATAAAGATGGAGAATCGTCAGATAGTTGACATAAAACTCAATTTCTTTTCAGGGTACTTTGAAGCTCACAAAATTAACATAATCTACAACACAGTTTCGAACGACAAACCAACAAGAACCCTGAAATTAATAAAAGGAAAATAGAGCAGTAAAACTAACCATTCAATCTTGTGATTATGTCAGTGAAAAAAAAACCTTTATATCTGGCAAGAAGTAACTCAAAGACCTTGCTCCAATGGAATAGAGAGAGACAGCGATACGAGAATGAATCATAACCGCTAAACTCAGCAATGAATGGACCTCGAACAGCAAGCAACAACAGCGACGAATTCGATTCAATTAAACCCGTTTTGAACTGAAATCCAGAAGAAGAAACATAGCTCTTTTCCTTTGTTTTTATTCCGAGAGTGCATCTCAGATGACGCATTCAAACCTTTTAATTCATAATTTTACTTTCAAAAAATGACTCCAGATTTGTGTGGAGAAGAAGATGAAGAACATGGCGACAACACCGGGGTTTCGAAATGGAAGAGGCCGATTCTCTCTCCTTCGGGGTAGAGATGAAGGAGAACGGCCGGTGGTATCTTAGAGATTAGGGGTTTTGGTTGTTGAGAGGGTAGCCAGCGGCTCTTGGTGAAGGGGAATCAGCGCTCGTGAAGATGGGGGGATCTAATTTTCTCATTTTTTGCGAGGGAGGGGTGTATTTTGAGAGGGAGTGAGGAAGACCTTGGGACTAAGGGGGAATGACGTTCATCTTATAGCGATTAGGTCCCCCTCTTTCATTAGGTCTATGTCTTGTTTAATAGATGAGCGAAAACGGGTCAGGCAGGCAGGTCGCGGGCTCTGGACCGGTTTTTTCTTGGGCTGAGTGGAATGGGTGTGATAGGTAAGTGTTGGGCCCAGAAAATTGGCCCAAATCCAAGTTCAAGCCTTTTTTAAAAAGCCACCCTTTTCCTTCTTTACTAGGCTTTGCGCAATTAACCATTTAGACTCAAATTCTCAATTTAAAACTCATTTTTTGGCCAGCTTATTTATTTATTTTATCTAATGATGGACTAGTGCAACTAATTAATTAATTAACATACGAATGCATTTTGATTTTTTAGAAGATGCATTTAATAATGTAACTAAATCCAAAACATGCAGTTTAAGCCTAAAATGGCACGAAATGAAAATATGATAATTTTTATGATTTTTTCTATAATTTTAAAGTAGTAAACATGCATGAAATGCAATAAAATAAAGAAAAGTTTTTAAAACTCATTAAAAATTATTTTTAATTATTTTTAGGAGTAATTTCTATGCGGGGGAAAAATTGGGTGTTCACACCACCAACTATCATATTTTAAAAATTATATATTTTATTGATAGAATATTAGATTAATTAGTATTTCATTTGAATTTTACGTTTATTAATTTTCAAATAACGATAAATCTTATATATTCAGATGTTAAAAATCAGATAGTCTTAATCAATTAGTATTCATATCTTAATACGCATCTTAATATTCAGTTGTATATAGATTTAGATATCTTAATCTAAATACACATCTTCATATTCATATGTGTATTCCGATTCAGATATCTTAATCTTGATAAAACAAACGAGGCCTTAGTATTATCTTATACAATTCTATAAATTATTTTTTTAACCTCCCAATCAATCAATCCTTGTTGCTTGCTATTTGCCAGCTTAGGAAGTAGAGGATAAGAGGAAGGCACACAACATGCTGTGTAGGACCCAGTCAACGTCCGTAAAAGTACCGCCCTATTACTTCGGATGTGGGGGCCTACCCCGGCCGGCGGTTTACAGTTTACCGATAAACTCATCTACATGTGGGCTCTCCTTATTCATAAAAAATCTTTAAACCATATTCTAAATTGGTTAACCCCCCCAAAAATTGAAAAGAAAAATACAAGGCGAAATGAGAAAACCAAAAGAACAAAATCCTGCGGAGAGAGAAAAAGTATTTCCCCCCCCATTTTTCCATTTTTGTCCTCTTGTTCCTCTTCAACTTCTTTCAGAGAAATGGTCCAAGAGAGGTTCTTGTTTTGAGATCATCCTGCAAAGGGCAGTCAAAGGAAAGAAAAAAAAAAGTTACTCTATTTTCCTTGTGTTATTTCAAAATTTCTTCTTCAATCTCTGTTATTTCTATATATTTTAACCACAAAAAAAAGAAGATACAATTTTTTTTTCTTTTGCTGCCTTTTGGTGTCTCAAAATAAATTTGCAAATTTGTCCGACCACCTGCATTTTGCTATTGCAGTTGTTTGAAAAATAGTATTATTTCAAGAAATGTGACAAATTGACATTTTTACTTCTGCAACAAAAGCAGCGAAAAGATTTCATTGACTGCCTTTTGTGTCCCATACTTTCTGGTAAGTTTTATTCTTTTGCATCTTTACATTTTACCATATCTTGGGTTTTTGGATTTTTGCTTTTCTGTTGATTGCTTGCAAATATAGTTATTCTCTGATGATCTTTTTCCTTTCCCCTCTAATGGTTTGGCTTGTGAAATACTCCTGTTTTTTGCCACTCCCTTTTCAAAAAACAATTTTTACTGATTATTTGCTATTCTGCCTACACATTTTCCAGGTAAAGGTTGAATTTTGGAGATTCATCAACCTGAGTTTGTGCAATTGTTTGGTGAAATTGGAGGTGTTGTTGTAGCCTAAACTTTAGAAACTTAGAAAAATGAGAGACCCCAATTTTGTCAATTGTATCAATATGGTTAATATTTTTCTTTATTTTGTGATATAGTTTGTGTATATTGTAGAACTTTTATAGACAAGCAAATAGTGGTGTACTTGCTCTTGGCTTTTTTATAACTTATTTCGTGTGTCCGAGTGGATTCAATTGCTTGGAGAGTGTGGCACTTTGTATAGTGTTAGCAGATATTGTTACTGCCTTAACCACTGCTACATATTGTTCTGCAAGCCATGGGGGGTAGATGGAATACATATGGAATCAAGTTATCGTACCTTGCTCTTTTGATTATCGTTTTGGACATTCGCGGTTGTTGTTCTCTTAATTCTGAAGGTAATTCTTATACTTGGACAGCAATACTGGTTTTGTGTATCTATCTTGGCTAGTTTTAAGTATTTGGTATGTTTCTTGTTTGCTGACTATTGTTGGTGTGAGAAACAGGATTGGCATTACTGAGATTCCGAGTGAAAGTGGATTCTGATCCATATGGCATTCTTGAAAACTGGAATCCAGATCATTGTGACCCATGCGTGTGGTCTGGTGTCCAGTGTAAGGATGGTAAAGTGCAAATGTTGTAAGTCCCCTGTCACACATACCCAAAATTCCGTAATGTTATTTGTTCATTAGTGTTTGTTGCGTTGCTGTCAAGAAGTCTGTTGAAATGATAATGACAATCAATGTGAAAACACTGAGTTGTGGGTTTTTGTGTTTGTGGGGTTTCATATATTGTTAAATTGCTTGTCTGTTCTCTGTTTAGGGACCTTCGTGGATATTCATTGAAAGGAATACTCGCACCAGAACTTGGAAATCTCACTCACTTAAAATCACTGTAAGCTTCAGCTACACTTACATGGATCTGATTTTAGTCTAAGAACAATATCTAGTGTGCTATGTTCATAGAACTAATACTTCCCGATCTAGGTCAACACTATCTTATCCCTATACAATTTGAAATTGCATCGAATTTACATATTAGTACAGTTTTCCATTTTTGTTTCCATTTGTTACTTAGGAGCTGTCACATAATATAAATAGTGTCATTTACATTGGAGTGGAGGTCTGCCAAAATAAAACTTTACCTTTTTTTTTTGCCAAAGAAACGTGCGAAAGTAATTGGGTAGAATTTTGTCCTTTTTCTTTTTTTACAAAGAGCAATTGGGTAGATTTCTGGTAATCATAGCTTCACCATCCACTGTTCTGCATCTATGTACTATGTATAACTTGTTTTAGAATTTTAATAAATTTTCTTCTTCTCTGAATGCTTTTCATCCAGTGTGCTTTCTGAAAACCATCTCTTTGGTCCTATTCCTAAAGAATTTGGATGTCTCAGAATGCTGGAGGTGCTTGACTTGAGGGATAATAAGTTGAGTGGAAGAATTCCAGCAGTAATAGGAGATTTGCAATCACTTAGAAGATTGTAAGCTGATAATTTGTCGTGTCTTTGTGCTTGAATATGTTTCTATGGATGTATGCAAAATCATTGCTAACAAAATGCTCTTGAATTGTGCTTGATGCTTTTTGCCGCAGGTTGATTTGTGACAATAAATTCAAAGGGAAGGTTCCTGTGGAAATTTGGAAGCTTCATCTGCTCTCAGAATTTCAATTTGATGATTACCTCACCTCTGGTGTTGCTTCCGGAAATGGCTGCATAAACAGAAAACTTGGGCATTGGTAAGATTCTTTTAGTTGTTTGTCCTTTTATCTTCATCTTCCAGTTGTGCTACATTTTAAAGTTGTATCTATGTTCAATGATATTGCAAGTGCATAAAATCTGTATTCAAGCCATTTGAGAAACATATGCCAATTTTCTACTTCCATAATAACCTACTTTAGTCTTTCAAAAGCGGTTCACTGCCTCCTGCAATAAATTCGTTAGTAAAATTCAACCGATGACAACTTATCCTTTGGAGAGGCTTTGAAGATCTTTGGAACATTTTCTATGGAGATAGTGCCCCTAATAGTCTCTCATACTTCCTATAGAATTCAAGCTTTTGGCTGTATAGCATGGGGAACAACTTAACAGTATTGATGATGGACGACATCTGGAAAATTGGAAGAGCTTGGACTTGATGGGGGAACTCAATGCTTTCATCACCCATGTTTTTTGTGAATCTGGGTTTCTGCTTTGTCACGTTTCCAATATCGTTGTTGTATGTTTGAGATCTAATAGCAATAGTTGTCTTGCACCATTCTGTGGCTAGGCATGTGAGGATGAGGAGTGCAATTGCATTTTCGCTAGTATGTGGAAATTCTTCCTTCCATTTCTCACATGCTGGTTTCTTCAATGCCCTTCTCTAAACCATCTTCGATGCCCCTATAATATTTAAAGGGGATTGGATTTTAGTGTCTCTGTAGCTGTGATTCATCTATCTATGACATTTTCCCATTCATCAATATAACCATCTGTTTATGTCTCGTTGCACATTTCTTATAGCCTGTTTGGCCAAACTTCTAAAATCAGCTTATTTTGAGAAGTGCTTTTCTCAAAAAAGTGCTTTTGGTGATGAGCAATTTGTGTTTGACTAATTAATTTGAAAAGCACTTTTGAGCAATAATTACTGTTTGGCCAAGCTTTTAAAAAACTGCTTCTAAATGTATTTTTCTCAAAAGTGCTTCTCAGAAAAGTGCTTTTGAAGAGAAGCTACGTTTTTCTGTTTCTCAAAAACTGCTACTGCTTCTCCTCAAAAACAATTTTTTTTCCTTCTAAATGCTTGGCCAAACACCTCAATTTTTGGAGAAAAGTACTTTTGGCAAAAAAGAAAAACACTTTTCGCCCGGAAAAAAGCTTGGCCAAACAGGCTATTATTCTCTTGACTTTTCTGTATATTGTCAACTAAAATTGCTAAGTATGCAACTAGTCTTTGCCATGAGCAGAAGAACACTTGATTTTATAGTATGCCTGTTTTGCAACATGAAGAATTCAGCTGACTATCACTATAAGCACAAATGTATTCTATTGGTCCCTTTGACTCTGTTTGAATTCAGGATCTAGGCACTCTTGGTTAAGTAACTTCAAAGTTTTAGCTAAGTAACTTCAGTTTTAGATTTATAACTGGTGTCAGAGTACTAACTACTAAAACGTTTAGCTTGGTGGAAAAATTACCATCCATTTAATATGCTTTCATTTTACTTCTCAGTCAGATGCTTTGTGTTTCATGCTTCGCTCTGAAAATTTGTTGCCTTTTTATGGCAGCATCAGGCGTGGAAGTTTGAGACGATTTAAGACCATAGGCTCCTTTATCAGACCAATTAAAGGGATGCTTACGTGTTATCTTAGTTTCTTCACACTGTAAGTAACTAAATAGGTTTCTTTCACCTTTATGCTTTCTATAATTTTTGCGGTTCAGAAGCAATTATTTTGTTTCCTAAAGGTTCCCTGGCTTTTTGGGTGATCATGCAGACTTATGCTCTGACAACCTGCAAGGTGAGTGAAAATCATTTTACCTGACACCTTTTATTGGAATTTCAAAGAATTGTACACAAAATGAATATGTTATGTTCTTTTGTTTGGCAGGTTCACTAAGGCCTCACATCATCCACGCTGTACAGAACCAAGGAAACACTGTACGTCGTAAGTTAGTTGAACAATCCAGTAACCTTGCTGCTGTTCCTGCAAATGGAGGGAAACCATTGGGACCTATTGTTCCTATGCCAAGCAGCAGAAGTAGTGGTTCCTTTCGTGCTGTACCAAATACTGAGGGAACTCCTCCTCCTCTTCCAACTATACCATCCTCACCTCGACAATATGAGCCTCAAACTCCTCAGGGACACTCTAATGGTGCCGTTAAACAGCCAACTGCTGGTCAAGCCCCACCTGGTAGAAAATCTGCAAGTACATGGAAGTATATAGGAATTGGCATTGGGGTTTTTCTGGTTGCTATTTTTGTGTGTCTGATCTTCATCTGCAAGAGCAAAGCTGTGCAAACAATAGGCCCTTGGAAGACTGAATTGAGTGGACAGCTGCAGAAAGCATTTATTACAGGTACTTTTTATTAAATGCTGTGTCAAAACTGATGACACGGCTGGTATTTTGTCCAAGATCCATATGATCTAGTTCAACTGTTGGGTGCATTTTTTTCTCTGGTGAATATAATCCCAATCTTTGACGCTTATTATAGCCCATTCTGATGCTTCCTGGACAGGAGCCTAGTCTTCTTCCTATTCATTGTCTGTTGTGAAGTATGAAGCATTTTTAGGGTTTGTTAATGCCACTTCTCTCTCCAACCCCGGCTTTGAAGTTCACGTGTCAGAGCAGGAGTCAAGCTAGTTGATTAGCTGTATTAAATGATAGTTTTATGAATGCACTGTTATTCGAAATAATGGGGACACAAATTCGAAATATTGGGGGCTAACATTTTTATTCTTTGGGGAAATGACAATGTATTTTTAGCCTCTATTCTTTCACTATCATTTGCAGTGACAATAAGGGGAGAGTTAGGAACATATTCTCCTCTAATTATTGTAGGAAGGATTGGCAGAGTTGATAATCTACGAGTGAGTTAACTTTTTACAGCCCTGTTTGGGATAGCATTTGTAGGTTGGAATTTCCACTTTTAGTTCTTGGATTATGAATAATCATTCTGCGTCAATTTTACTTGCTTCAGCTCACTTCCCTACGTAAATGTACATAGTTCGATGACAACCATAAGAAGGTGAATGCTAAATTTGGTACTCATATTTTGTTTCTCATGTCTTGTGCATGAAAACAATTGTAGGGGTCCCAAAACTAAACAGGTCCGAGCTTGTAACCGCATGCGAGGAATTTAGCAACATCATTTGCAATCAAGATACATTTACTGTCTACAAGGGAACTCTATCCAGTGGAGTAGAGATTGCTGTTGTGTCAACTCCTATAAATTCTCTGAAAGATTGGTCCAAACGTTCTGAATTGGCCTTCAGGAAGAAGGTTAGTTTATCATCTCTTTCACAAATAAAAAAGCTGCTAAGTAATTTGTTACTTGTCTCACTCTTTCTGTAGTGACATCCTAGTTGTCTCTGCACTTCTTTTCAATTACATTTACTTAATATGATGTTGAATTATTGTGCGCTTGGATAGATCGATTCACTCTCAAGGATAAACCACAAGAATTTTACTAATCTAATTGGATACTGTGAGGAGGATGAACCTTTCACAAGGATGATGGTCTTTGAGTATGCTCCAAATGGAACTCTTTTCGAGCATCTGCATGGTAAACTAGTTAGCAGTGCGAATATTAGTTTAATCATTTACAATGGTAGTGTGATTTTGAGTAATGCGAACTAACATATTTTGTGGTTTCAGTTGAAGAAGCTGACCCTCTTGACTGGCCTGCAAGAATGAGAGCTATAATGGGGACAGCATATTGTCTTGAGTACATGCACAATTTGAATCCTCCTTTGTACCATTCTGATGTGAATTCACAGGCCATATTTTTTACTGATGATTATGCTTCTAAGGTGTGCTTCATTTCGAATACATATAGTAATTTCCTTATAGCCTATATATGTCAACAAGACACTTAATATACGACAATGAATTTAGAGGCCTTTTTACTTTCTGTAATATCTTGCATTAAAAGAATACTTTTGTTTTCACAGATTACAGAGCTTGCTTTCTGGTCTGAAATACTAGTAAAGTCAAAGTCCTCCAGTGGTGATATAGAAAACTCTGAGCTGCCACCACTTGCTGATCCTGACACAAACGTCTATAGTTTTGGGATCTTGTTGCTGGAAGTAATTTCTGGAAAGTCGCCTTACTCAGAAAGAGAGTCTCTTTTGAACTGGGTAAATCTCAATTCTATTTTATATGATCTCCTTTTTTTGCTAGGTCTTGATATCTACCTAGCTTGAGTTCCCTAGCCTGAATGAGAAGACTAGTGAAACTTTGTTAATTCATTGCTTTGTTTAGGCGGAGCAATACCTTAATGATAAGCAGAACCTGAGCATCTTGGTTGATCCAACATTGAAGGCCTTCAAAAATAATGAGCTTATGGTTATATGTGAGGTAATCAGAGAATGTCTTCGAGAAGATCAAAGGAAAAGACCAACTATGAAGGAAGTTGTTACAAAGCTAAGGGAAGAGATTGATATATCACCTGAGGCTGCAGCTCCAAGGCTATCTC
Organism: Nicotiana undulata; assembly: GCA_005239495.1. Taxonomy (NCBI): domain Eukaryota; kingdom Viridiplantae; phylum Streptophyta; class Magnoliopsida; order Solanales; family Solanaceae; genus Nicotiana; species Nicotiana undulata. The sequence continues at coordinate 38,466 of ML271966.1, read as the reverse complement.
CCCTCTGGTGGGCTGAACTCGAGATTCTATCCTCTGAGGCAGCTTAAACCTGACTAGCTAGTGTGTCTATATTTGTAAGTCGAGCATTGCGTTGCTATGTATGAATGCACAAAGATATACCTCGCTAATGTCAACTGCAAGTCCTGTTTAACCATTTTTCTGTTTCTAATATATATTAGTTCATTCTTTCGGAGATCTGTCTTCTTCGCGAGAACTTGCATTTCTACTTTTCTTTATGTGGGATATGTATTTGTATGATGCATTCTCTTTCGTGATCAATAGCTGGTTTTAACAGAGAGGATTTGAACAGGGTGTTCAGTGTTGTCAAATGCCTCTACCTCTACATTTCTTCAGCTAGGTTCATCCACCAATTGAAGTTGCGGTAAGTTTCCTGTTTTGAGCCCGTTTGGATTAGCTGATATGAAATAGCTGATAAGCATTAGGTGCTGAAAAGCACTTTTTAGTGCTGAAACTGATTTATTAAATAAGTAATTACGTGTTTGGATACAAGTGCTGAAATTGATAATAAGTTGTTGCAATATTTGATAAAAAGGTGCTGATAAGCTCTTTTTCTGTTAAAATGACATAAATAACTTTAGAACTATTTATACTTATAACGGCGTAATTTCTTCAAAATTTTAGATTCCAAATCAATCCAAGTACAAAATATTTTATTTGTCATTTTATTTTAAATACAACAGTGCTTAGATAAAATAACTTTTATGATAAATAACTTTAATGATAAATATAATTTATTTTAGGGTTTAGGGTGTGTGTGTGTGAGGGGGGGGGGGGATCAGGTTGAAAAGATACTTGAAGCAATGATCATCGATGTAAGAGTTTTGTTCTAAAAAGGAATAATTTAAGGATAAAATAGTTAAATTCTTGGTCAAACTTAAAGTGCTTGTAAGCTAAAAATTCATGAGTTAGGGGTGACCAGCTTATGACTTTTGGCTTATTTTTGACTTATAAGCACTTGGCTTATAAGCATTTTTAACTTTACCTAACGCGTAGATAAGCCGAAAAATGCTTATAAGCTTGTCAAACCAGCTTATAAGCTTAGCCAAACACCCTTTTTTCTTAATTTCCAGGTTATCAAAGTTCCATTTGTTTGCTTTACACACCAAAGTATCAAGAAGTCTGGTCTTGTTGTACTTGCATGAATTTCTTATCAGTTGTTTGCCTTTTGGGTTTTGCTTTGTTTTGTATAACTAGTCTCTAACAACGCGTGTACCCCTTACCAATGAATATAAAATTTTAAAAGTAACTTAAATATTACTAGTTATAAAATAATTAAATATAAGTTCCTGAAATAATAAATTATTCATCCTAGCTAAGAGGAAGAAAACTTACCCTACATGTAAAGTCCATTGGATATTCCGATCCATATTGTAATTTACCTATATGATTTTGTATTTCGTGTAGAAGTTTGAACCAGTAGGAAAAATATATTGAGTTATATGTAAGTAAGGGTAATAAGGGAGTTTCCACTTTAAATGACATTATTCGATTTTGGGATTTATTTGTTTTCAGAGTCGCTACCCGGATTTTTACGGTGTCCCGGGACACCATTTATTTATTTTAGAAATCCCAAAACCGAGGAATTTTGACCCTGTCAAATTGTCTGCGAACCAGAAATCCGGGTAAGAAATTCTGTTAACCAGGGAGAAGGTGTTAGGCACTCCTGAGTTCCGTGGTTCTAGCACGGTCGCTTAACGATTAAACTTGGCCTAAATTATTTAATTACTACTTTTATACCTATGTGCATTTTTTATATTTTTACCGCTTTTATTATTCACTTGTATTTAAAGAATTGCTTTGAGACGAGTTACATATGCGTAAACCCGTTGAGTTTGAGATGTGTCTAAAATCATGTCACGCGTACGTGTACATAATTCTCGACACTGAATTCATTTAAAGAGATAAATAAAGTTGCGCAAGTGTGTATTTTTGTTTTGTTGTAAAAAAGAAACCGAAATCACGTCACGCGTGCGTGCGTGTAATTCCGATAATTTTTGGAAATCCGTTCCTAAAAGTGTCTCTACGAGTGTTCGTTTTAGTCTTTTATTTGTGTTACGTAAACGTATACACAATTTAAGAAAAAGGTTTATTTTTAGTTGTTTTCATTCAAAGTTACGTAAACGTATACGTTGATGCTTAATTTATTATCTAAGTTTAGGGTAATCACTATCTAAAAGGCTTTTTGAGATTCACTATGTCTAAAGTAGAAATCCTAAATCAAGTCATGAGATTGGGCTATGGCCGAATTTAGTCCAAATTGATCACTTTAGGCCATCCTAATTTTGGCTATTTTGTAACAAGAAGTAAAGCTATATAATTAAAATCATGTCAACAATAAAGGTCCAAAGAGGAAATCTAAACCTTACTGATTCATGAGTTAAATACTGTTAAGAAGCAAATAAGCACATCCATCAATAGAACATTGAATGTATAGTTTTATCCATTTCAAGTGGCCTAAATTCATGCTATTTGATTCATAATTCATACATATGGAGTCTTACGTCTTGTTATAAATTCTGGAACCTTAAAAAAGAAACACGAGATGGGTCTGACGAGCAAAACACTTTGAATAGCAAGTTCACATTTTTTGTATACATTTTGAAGTTCTTTTAAGCTAAAACAGCTATCTTCAGAATAAGTATTTACGAGGGGCATTCGGACAGACTAGTTTGAACACAAAAACTGTAGGAAAAAAGGTTTAGAAAAAAGGACGCTTTTGAATTTTAATTGAATCCTAACGATCAAATGCCTAATCGAGTATTTTTTTTCAAGTTTAATGGAAGCATTTTCAGGTAGTAAACCTATGCTTATACATTTCGAAATTCTAGCAGAGGTGGATTAAGCTACTTAAACAATAGATTACAACGATTTTTGAGGGGAAGAAGACTGTGTTGGGCTTGTTTAGCAGGCTGACCCAATTTTGAAAATTTTACTTTAGTAAGAAAAGAGAAAACAAATCTGAATACCAATTAAACGAGTCCAGTCCATATTTACAAACAGTACATGATCTACTCTATTACATTTTCATCTGTTACTATACATTTTCCTAAAAAAAAAGATAAAAAAAATAACAGAATAACGAAAAATCTGATGCTGCTCCTGTGCGAGCTAGCAGTCTTCACGACTCCAGCCTGTATTTCAAAAGAACTTTAACCATTTTTAGGCATTCTTAAGGAGTAAATCTGACCATCTGTGGGTTCAAATTCCCTACCTTGATGCCTTCCTACAATTTTACCTCTTTAACATGATAACATAACAATTAAGTAAATATTTGTGCACTGTTATGGGGTGGATCTGACCATTTAGAAGCAATTTTCAACTTATTCCATTAATACTAACAAACAAAATCTATAGATGTTCATAGTCTAAACCAACAGGAATCACACAACACTAAGCAAATATGAAAGATAAGCTTGAAATTCAGGTTATCATGCAAACATAAAGAGAAGAACTTTAACTATACATACAGATTAACACAGCCATGGAACAAATTACAGATATGAAAATCTCATTAAGAGTGAGCTGTTACATACCTTTTAAAAGAGAAAAGTAACAAGAAAAGATTTGGACCAAATGAAGGTCCAGGGAGAAGTTGAAATCAACAGGAAAAAGGAAGAACCAGCAACACAGGAACAACAGATCAGCAGCAAAACCAGAACCAAGGCAGGACCAGTAGGAAATCAAATAACCCAGAAATTCGAGTGAGGATACTTAGAATTCTTCGAAAAATCCAGAATACCCAAGAAGACCAAAGAAAAACTGATAACCAAACAGTATCCTGATGAGTTTTTCTTCAGATTTTTGATTTTTCTAATAATATCTTTTGGAAATTCGTTTTTGAGCAATAGCTATTCTATGTGTGTTCAGCTTTTTCAGCAGCTAATAGAGTGTAAAAAAGAAGGCCCTCTAATAGTAAAAAGTGGGCGTATATATAAGGGATTTGGGGATAGGATATGCTTGGCATATTCCCTATCCCAATGGGCTGAAATAGTACTAAGGCAGCTGTCACCCTTATCCTTTGGAACATCTGCCCTTATTCTAAAAAATTCCAGCCTTTACAAATGACCTTATTAACCCCTAAAGATCTGATTTTATAATTCTAGAAGGCTCTTGGGTTGTTACACCCAAGATTCCTTCAACTAAAAGTCCTAAAATAGAATCCCTAGAATTACCCTTAGGTAACTAGGGTTAGGTTTACTTGGGGTTACTGTTAACTCTAGTTAGTTAATCCTAGTTAGCTTACTTTAGTTAATTAAAACTAATAGTTATTTTTAACTAGGATTAGGTTAGTTGATTAGGTTCTCAACTACTAATTGACTTCAGACTCGTTTAGGATTTTAGGTTAATTAATGAAAATTAGTTAAGCTATTAGACTTAGTCAATTTTCTTATATTAAGGTCTGTTTTAGTTTCTACTCGAGCCTAGGTGGGGGTTAGTTTGTTTAGGTTTATTGACTGTGCCAATCTAACCTAAGAGTTGAAATTAGGTTAGCTTATAATTAATTGGAAATCAACACCTAATTGTGACTAATAACATAGGCAGCAAAATCAAGGGCTAACCTCAAACCATACATGAGCAAGCAACTAATCAAATTACAATAAAGGATGTTACATTTTAATAAGAAGATGCAATATCAGCAGCTTAAACACATGAGTTCAGGGATTTAACAATTAAACATTCATACTTGTTTACAATAGAAATCCACAAACATACAGATATCTTGAGGATTTAGCTGGGGGGGGGGGAATCAGTATCACACATGAGCCAATCAAAAACAAAGTAAAACCCTAAATCATGTATCATACGAAACAATACTGATGGTAATAACAAATTTTAAAACTAAAACAGTGATGCAATAGTGTGAAAAACAGCGATCGAACAACAACAACATATTCATGGTTTTGTACTAAATAACTAAAAAGAAAGATATAGAAATGAAAAGGGATACCCGTTTGAGGGGTTTTGACCGAAAAACTTTGACTCGCCGGACTTCGGTCGGATTCAGGTGGGTTTGAAAACGAGTCAAACCCACATGAATCAATTGCTCTTGTCAAGAGCAATTGACTCATGAAGGTCCGAGCCGTTGGTTATCTCTAGATCGGCCGGAGTTGGGTTTCTTAGGATTCCGATTCTTAGATCTGAAATTACTAAGAAACGGGTGATTTTTTTGGGAAAATTAAGGATGGGAGGTGGTTGAGGGTGAGGAGAAGATTGTAGGGTAAAATTTTGGTGGAGTTTGGTTGAGCTCTGCCGCCGGAGGCAATTTTCGGCCGGCAAAGCACGGTGGAGGAACGGTGGAGCTAGGGCGGGAGACGACGACTCCGGTGAGGTGAAGAGAGAGGAGGGAGAGACGGATGGGGAAAATGGGGTGTTAGACTTTAGGCGAAATGGGGTAGGGGGTGGCTTGAAACAGTTATATACCAAATTAGCCTTAGTTCCCAGCCGTTGGATCCCACTAAATCAACGGCTGGGATTAATTTTTACTTAAACGAGGTCGTTTTGGGCAACGAGGGTCTGGACCGAGTGATCTTGGGCTAGGTCGCTTGGTTAACTGGGCTGGAGGGTATAGAGATTGGCCTGGGGTCGTTTGTGTAGTGTAAAGACCACCTTTTGGGCCTGGGCAAGTTAGCCCAGGTCCTACTTAACACTCTATAGTTAACCTCAACTAATTTAATTAAAAATCAACCCTAATTAAATTAGAAAAAATGTAGTAATTAATTATGAACCTTATTTTCATCTAATCACAGATTAATTAAGGATAAAACAATTAATTTTATACCCCTAATTAGATCTATGATTTATTGGATAAAATGATTAATTTTAGCAATTAGTCGTTAAAACTACATTACATCAAATAATCATCATCCGTTTGTCGTTCAATTAATTATAAATAATGAATTTATAATTCCTTAATAGTGATGCAATTTTAATAATTTAAAAAAAAAATGAATTATGAATATGCAGATGCAATCCATTCACAATTAATCACTAAAAATTCAACAAAAATTTGTAAAATTAATTTATTGTATCGAATTTGTAGGAGTATAAGGTGGGTGAAAAATCACGTGCTTACAGTATCGATTAAGATTAATTGATGAATTCAAATAAATGGAAGTTTAAAAATGAAATTTATAGTTTAAGTGCTTCATAATGATGCGAAAAAAAATTAAAGGTAATTTTACCAACTAAGTACAAATATTTTAACAGTGGCAAATTTTCCCCAAAAAGGCTGGTAAATAAATGTGCATATATCATAATCAAGAGCTTACAAAAACAAATGTGCATGTATCATAATCAAGAGCTTACAAAAACGTCATGTTATAGGACGATACAGTTGGAATTGCACAATTTGAAGGAAAACATCCTAATTCAACAAAACAATAATTTACTAATAGATATATTTTATTCTGCCAAGAATATTTTTTCCCGAAGTATTCTATATTTGACGTACCTGCAAAGAAGCAACATTTGGTCAAAATTCACACTTAAAAAACTTAATATATCCAAAATTACCTGATTAAATCAACAATATTACAAAATATTTAAATTATAATCCACAAAGATTCAACAATTTTACATATAGTCCCAAAAATAAACCTTAGATGAAGCACAAGGATTAGTTATAATATTGACAAAGTGGGTGTGGTTGATCGAGTTCTTCCCGAATATCGCGGAAAAGATAGTTAGCGAAGTCCTTTGTCTGAATTATAAAACATAGTTAGCAAAGTCTTTTGCCTTGAATTATAAAAAGTTAAATGTATATTAATAAACATTAATTAGGAAAGTAGAATCAGTAAGTTCGACTTTAATTTCTTGTACTTGAGGAATTCAAAAATTAATTAAACTTTTTGTTTATGTTTTTTTATTAGAATGTGCATTTACATGTTTGTACCAGAATGTTTCTGAAGCAATGTTTGGTTGAAAGGCAAAAATGATCGTTCAGCTTTATATTAACTTTGAATTAAGATCTTCGGGCTGCTGCCTTCTTAGAGAGCTGCATGCCATTGATTTCTGAAATCTGCAACTTTTTGCCATGTAAGAAGCAATATGTGTTTTATCTTGATTTGCAAGTTTTACATGTGTTGCTTATATATCTTTACTTTCCTTTGGCTAATATTATGATCTGCTGTTATTCTCTATTTATCTTATTCTTTTGTCTTTTATTGCACTGATGTTAGGCTATGTTTGAAGAAGAAGATGAGTGAAAGAGAGAAATAGGATTGATGAATTGATGAGAAAGGTGCGGTTGTATCAGGAAGAGAGGAACGGGGTGTATCTGTATTTTTTAAACTACGTATTTTGACCAACTTGAGATGTCTAAATGGAAACTCTGTGAAATTAGACACTTGCATTACAAAATCGTGCCAATTTCACGATTAAGCCAAAAGATAATTTTCTCTCTTTTGAATTATTCGACTGTCAATCAAACATTAACACAAGAGTACTAAAAACAGAGAAAATGCTTCAAGATTGTATATTACAGTAACAAAAGCTAAAGAGCCGTTAAAATAAAAGAAAATGTCATGCACACAGACATCATCCTCTACTCTCATACTAGCTAACGAAATTGTACAAGAAAACTATAGTATATTAATATCACATTTTTTCATAAAACTTTCAAACTAACTGCAAAGATTTTCTTTTTTTCTACCCCATTTCCTCATCCGTATCTGAAGCATTGAAATAGCAGCCAAGAGATGCACACACTGTGTAGGATTCAAGATATCCAACAAGCCCTTCAACGTCTTAAGCCTAACGCAATCAGCCATTTTCATCGCCCTCTCTAAACTTACCATTAACCCTTTCAACGCCACCTCTACTAGCCCATCCAACTGATTATTTGAGTCACTAGTGCAACCACTTGTTCTCAATCTAGTACTGCTATTTAGGCTTGCCAATTCCACCATTTTTCTATCCCCCAAAGCCACTTGTTGCCTTTCCATTTCTCTTTCTACTCTATCTTCCTCTGCTCTAATTTTCACCTTCAAAGCATTAATACTCTTCACCTGTTCATCACTCAACTCGGAATTAGCACCAACTAGACGAAAGGCCATTGATGGCTTCCAACCAGTGACCCATAAGTATGCATTTTCTAAAGGGGTTAACCAAACTGGATTGAAAAATGACAAGATATCTTCATGTGCCGCTGCCCATTTGGCTGTATAGTAGTCTTTGTGATGTGCGGTCATTTTGTTTACCAACGTTTCGTGATCTTTGACGTGTGAAATTTCCTTTGGAACAATCACAAGTAGCTTCAGGAGCTCTTCAAGTTGACTCATCCAATTCTCGAAGTAGTTGGAGAAGTTTTTCTGAACTTGGGTTGTCATTTTCTTATAATAGTAGTAAACGAGAAAACTTATACATTAAAATGTGTTTGTTGAACAAGAAAAGAGAAGAATGCCAAATATATATATATGCAGTGACAAGTGCCACGTACGCTGCAAGAGTTGCATGCGTGGCTTGTGGGATATTAATGAGTAAGAGTAGTATTTTTGACGCTATGCAGAATCTTAGAGGCCAGTGGTGCTCTTTGAATGAGTTGAAGAGGCAGATTTGGGTGGGGTGAGGAAAATGAGAGGGCAGATTAATTGGGATGCATGAACACTAAGTGTAGGCAACCCCATTATATTGTAACGTGTCAAGAAGAGAGCTTATTTGTGTTGAACACGTGGTGCTTCCATATGTTGCTTTACTAATATCTGCAACGTCTTCATCTTCATCATCACCGTCAATCACAACCTCATGATATCAGGTTTAAAGAATGCAGAACTAGCAAATTAATTATTTTTGTTTGGTTTTCGATATTCCTATATTTCTGAGTGTACGAGGAAGTCGTAAGTCCTAATCGGATCTAGTCATATATTGACGGGAACCTTACGTAAATGTCCCAAATAAATTTTAATTTATTAATTTTTAGTTATTAATCATAGACTTATCAAAATTAGTCAATAAAAATTAGAAAACTAAATAATAAAGTTCTTTTCCTCAATTAGTATAGTTAAAATTCATTAAAAATATATATATATATAAGTCAATATACAAATTTTGAGAAAGATTGGAGGTGATTTGGACTGGTTTTGTATCAAAATTCGTAATTAAATCGAGTTCAAAAAAGTCTTCTGCGACACATGTATCACGCATGTATCTCACACACAGGTATACATAAATATACATGTGATACACAATTGATACAAATATGATACATATGTGATATAAAAATGATACACAGTGTGATACACATATCATATTTTTCATGTTCAGTTTTTACTTCGAATTGTCAATTCAAACCACCTCAAAACTTCACCAAATCATCCCAAAACTGAGATTCAAGCTCCTTAAGTTGTGCCCAATCTATTCTAATAACACCCACTCAAAACAAAGTAAAAATTTGATATTTTTTTGCTACAAATAGCTAATTGACTAATTTGGCTAATATTAGTAATATTTTATCAATTGGCCAATTTTTATAATGAGCTACTTATAAATAGACATAGCTAGTAATTTTCCTATATTGACAAGTCATATTACATATGTGAAGCCCATATGACATTCTGTGTTTCTATTCGGAACTAGCTGGAGGCAGAGCCTGAGCCTGAGCCCAACCCCTTATTAGTTTTTGATTTTAGGTGTGTTTGGTACGAAGGCCGTAAAATATTTTTTAATTTTCTCTTGTTTGATTGGCTTAAATATTTTGTAATTTTTTTTTATGAACTCATTTTCCTTATCAAGAGAAGGGAAAATATTTTCCAAAATTCCTTCTCAACCTTCTCCACCCTCACCAACCCACCCCACACCCCCACACCCACCCA
>ML271966.1:15146-28339 GCA_005239495.1 Nicotiana undulata | reverse complement strand
CACGCCTACCCACCCCACCCCCTCTCTCCAAAAAGGTTTTTTCTATCAAATTTTAGTTTTTTTTTTCCGTCACCACCCACTCTACTACCCCCTCCCCTCTCGGCCGCCGCCAAACCTCCACTGCCCCCCACCCCCTCCCTCACCGGGAAAAAAATATTTTTTTATTATATATTTTCAGTTTCAATTTTTTCATCTTTCGGTTTACAGGTTGTATAGCTTGTGTTCAGGAGACCAGGTGGGTAGGATCGAAGGCGAGGAATGCGTGCGGGTTCAAATTGTGGTACTCCGGACGCGTGAAGGGCAAGAACAAAGTGGGTATTTGGGTGGATAGGGAGCTGAAGGAGTCAGTGGTAGAGGTTAATCGAGTGAATGATAGATTGATGGCGACTAAGTTAGTAGTTGGAGGGAGCACTCTGAATGTCGTTAGCGCTTATGCGCCGCAAGCGGGACTGGACGAGGAAGTTAAGAGGCGCTTCTAGGAGGGATTGGACGAGGTGGTACGGGGTATTCCGCATGCGAAGAAGTTATTTATAGGAGGGGATTTCAATGGTCATATTGGGTCGTCCGCTGGGGGTTATGGCGAGGTGCACGATGGCTTCGGCGTTGGGGATAGGAACGGATGAGGCACTTCACTGTTGGATTTCGCTAGGGCTTTTGAGTTGGTGATCGCGAATTCTAGTTTTACGAAGAGGGAGAGCATTTGGTTACTTTCCGGAGTATGGTAGATAAGACCTAGATTGATTATCTCATCTTCAGGAGGTGTGATAGGGGATTGTGCGTGGATTTTAAGGTGATCTCGAGTGAGAACCTCGCGACTCAGCATAGGCTCCTGGTGATGGATGTCGGTATCGTGATAAAAAGGAAGAAGAGGTTTGTGCGGGGTTAACCGAGGATCAGGTGGGGTGATTTGACAAAGGATAATGCATAGGAGTTGGAGGGGCGGTTGATGGTTGTGGGTGCTTGGAAGAGTGGTGGGGATGCTAGCGCTATGTGGACGGGGACAACAGACTGTATAAAGGAGGCGGCGAGAGAGGTGTTAGGGGTCTCGAAGGGCTATTATGGCGGGCATCGAGGTGAATGGTGGTGGAATGATGTGGTCCAAGGTAAAATGGAAGCAAAGAAAGCGACGTACCTTTAGTTAGTGGAGAGCACCGACGAGGAGCAGAGGAGAGCGAACAGAGTAAGGTATAAGGAAGCTAGGAAGGAGGCAAAATTAGCGGTCACTGAGGCTAAGAATGCTGTGTTTGGTCGGTTGTATGAGGAACTAAGGGTAAAGGTGGGGGAAAGAATTTATTTAGCTGGCCAAAGAGAGAGAGAAAGACTCGTGACCTGGATCAAGTGAGGTGCATCAAAGACGAGGAAGATGGAGTATTGACGGAGGAGTCCCAGATTAAGCATAGATGACATACGTACTTTCATAAACTTCTGAATAAATAGGGGGGTTACCGTGCTGGGGGTGTTGGGGCACTCTGAGTGTCTCTGAGACTTTAGATACTGTAGGCGTATTAAGATGGAAGAGGTAGTGGGAGCTGTGTGTAAGATGAGTCAGGGCAAAGCGACCAGACTAGACGAGATTCCATTATACTTTTGGAGGTGTGTGGGTAGAGCAAGATTGGAGTGGCTGACTGGGTTGTTTAATGTTATTTTCAGGACGAAAGGAATGCCAGATGAGTGGAGATGTAGTGTGATGATTCCGTTGTACAAGAACAAAGGTGATATCCAAAATTATAATGACTATAGGGGCATCAAGTTGTTAATCCATACCATGAAAGTTTAGAAGAGGGTGGTGGAAGGGAGGGTAAGGAAGGTGGTGTCTATTTCTTAAAATCAGTTCGGGTTCATGCCAGGACGTTATACTACAGAAGCTATCCACCTTATCAGGAGGTTGGTGGAACAATACATGGATAGGAAGAGAGATTTGCACATGGTGTTTATTGACCTAGAAAAGGCGTACGCCAAGGTCCCCGGGTACGTGCTTTGGAGATGCCTGGAGGTGAAAGGGGTATCAGTAACGTACATTAGATTGATAAAATATATGTATGATAGAGCTAGGACTCGGGTCAAGACCGTGGGAGGTGACTCAGAGTTGTTTCCGGTGGTTATGGGGTTACACCAAGGATCTGCGCTTAGCCCGTTCTTATTTTTCCCTGGCGAAGGACGTCCTGACACACCATATTCAAGGGGAGGTGCCATGGTGTATGTTGTTCGATGCTAATATAGTTCTGATTGATGAGACGCGATGCGACATTAATGAGAGACTGGAGGTTTGGAGGCAGACCCTGGAGTCCAAAGGTTTCAAGTTGAGTAGGACTAAGACGGAATATCTAGAGTGTAAGTTCAGCAGCGTAACGGGGGAAACAGACATGGTAGTGAGGCTCGACTCACAAGTCATCCCCAAGAGAGAAAGTTTCAAGTATCTAGGGTCAATCATCCTAGGAGATGGGGAGATCGACGAGAATGTCACGCATTGTATTGGGGTTGGGTGGATGAAATGGCGGTTAGTGTCTGAAGTCTTGTGAGACAAGAAGGTGCCAGCGATACTCAAAGATAAATTTTACAGAGCGGTGGTTAGACCGGCTATGTTGTATGGGGTTGAGTATTGGCCAGTGAAGAATTCACATATCATCATGATGAAAATAGCCTAAATTAGGATGTTGAGATGGATGTGCGGGCATACTAAACTGGATAAGATAAGGAATGAAGATATTCTGGAGAGGGTGGGTGTTGCTCTCGTGGACGACAAGATGCGGGAAGCGAGGTTTAGGTGGTTCGGGCACGTGCAGAGGAGAACCATAGATGTCCTGGTTAGGAGGTGTGATCGGTTGGCTTTGGCAGGTACGAGAAGAGGCAGAGGGCGGCCTAAGAAGTATTGAGGCGAGGTGATCAGGCAGGACATGACGCGACTTCACATTTTCGAGGACATGGCTCTTGATAGGAACATGTGGAGGTCGAGCATTAGGGTGGTGGGCTAAGGGGTAGTTGAGAGTTCTTCCCTCTTTGTACCGGGTAGTCTGATAGAGTTTGTTTAGGTTTGTTAGCGATCTATGTTGTGTTCACATTGTTATTTTGCATAATTTTGTGTTATGTCCTTTCACTTATTCGTTGCTGTTATTTTCTTTCTGGCATCATTGTTGTTACATGCCTTTTCTTTTATTTCTTTTCTGATATTATTGTCTCTTCTGTTGAGCCAAGAGTCTCCCGGAAATAGCCTCTTCCCTTTTCGGGGTAGGGGTAAGGTCTGCGTACACCCTACTCTCCCCAGACCCCACTAGTGGGATTTTACTAGGTATGTTGTTGTTGTTGTTGGTTTACAGGTTCGAAATTTTACAAGTTTCAAAGTTATAAGTTCGTAGGTTTATGTGTTTGGAAGTTTATGGGTTTAGAATTATAAAGTTTACGAGTTTGAAATTTCGCGGTTTCGAAAGTTTAGCTGTTCGGAAGTTTATTAAATTTGTGGTTTCGGAAAGTTGTTGGTTAGAAAGTTTATGGCCTCATGTTTATTGTATCTAAATTATATATGAATACTCTTGAGAAGTTATTTTCCTTAATTTGCGTACCAAACACCAGAAAATGAATAAAATTACTATTTGTTTTCCAAGAACATGTTTTCCACGAAAAGCATTTTCCGTTATACAAAAAACACCTTTAATGTATACAACTTTTCTTCGCTGAATGTGAAACAAATCTCAACAAATACCACACAATCTGATTCAAAATTTTGCATAACCAAGAACAAAATTGATTAACTTTTAAGTTACATCAAAAGTCAAATAGTTATGAAATACATCAAAAAGATAGTGTGCAAGTATCTAAATCAATATGTAATTCTTCTTGCTGCTGCAATTCTACAAGCTGTATTAGGTCCCGGATAGTTTGTGTGCTCTTAGGATGCAGAATATTTTTGCCTAATATTCGAGACAACAAGCTGATATGAAACATGTAAAAGTAGAATAAGTCTTAGTACATGTCCGTAGAAGGTAGCACATGTGCAAAATTAAAACCATCAAGTAATATTCAGATATATCCTTTATATGTTCTAGCACAATCTTTCTTTTTTTCTTCCTGTTGGGCAAGAAGACAGCAAAGAGATTAAACTTTTATTGCGTGCCATAAGTGTACAATAACTAATTTGTTGACACCAAAATAAACAACTCAAAAGAAAGATCAATAGAAAGAAAACATTTATCAAAAGAAACTCCATTTTAACGGTGTCTTTCCATTTATAAGATTCTAACAATTGAATACACTTCGCATATGAATATAAGATACAGCAACCACTTCAAACATAAGAAAACTTTCAGGTTATGTTTGGTATGACGTAATATATTTTTCGGAAAATGTTTTTCTATTTTTCACTGTTTGGTTGCACAGAATAGTTTGGAAATGTTTTTCTAGATATCATATTTTTCCGATATTGGAGGAAAATGACTTCCCTAGAAAAAGTTAGGAAAATATTTTCCAAAAACTCCACCTACCTTCTGAAAGTACAAGAGGGGGGAGGGGGGTTGCTTATTAAAAAACTTTTTAGAAGTAGCTGCCTAGTTTACCAATTAGTCGACTAGAAATAATAACAGGATAATAGTAAATGCAGGAAATAAAGACACCAGAATTTTTATACTAGTTCGGATTCAATGTGAACCCTAGTCCAGTACCCTTGGGTTGAATAACATGTTTTCTTTCAGTGATCGATATTTCTGAGTACGGAATGGATGATGTAGCTTTACGCCAATTGCTTAATCTCTATGTCTCTCTTGATACAATGCCTCACCAGTGTTTATCTCTTTTTCTTCTCTCACTAATTACACAGAAGATCTAAAAGAACTTCAATGCTTGTTTGGAGTAGAACAAAAAGAGTGAAGATGGTTCGATCAAAATATATTCTTTTCAAGTTCAAAACATCTGTATATATATACTTTCCATGAGAGGCCTTCGAGAATCTTGAGAGATTTCAAACCCAAGGGAGTTGATCCTTGAAAGGAATCATAAATTGATTCTTTCCAAGAATAAGGTCAAGTTTCTGTTGATCTTTCTTGATTTATGGTCTTGACGAGCTTTCCATCCGCTAGGCATATATTTGTGTTACTTGAGGCTTATCCGCTGGATCTCTTGATTTCTGGCTTCACTCATTTTCACTGATCTCGTTTCCGTTTGATTTGGGGCCTTCCATTAATTGCTTCCGTTAATCTCTAATTTATATTTCCGCTGCTTCTTACTTTTTCATCGTTGATCATTGATTCTGTTCCTTGTTTGCTTTTAGACCCTATGTTAATAGATTATTTCCTTGATCTATTCCTGACTGATATTGCTTCTTGAATCCTTTTAATTTATTCCTTGTGATCCTACAACAAATGTAATAGACCCTCCGTTCCAGTTTATGTGAACCTATTTCGTTTTTGGTCCTTTCTAAAAAGAATGACTCATTTCTAAATATGATTTTTTTTAGCTTAAACTTATAATTCTACCCTTAATGAGAAACTGTTATAACCACACAAATACTCTGGGCCCCTTTTTGACTTGTTTACGACCACAAATTTCAAAAGTCTTAATTTTTTCTTAAACTCCGTACCCAGTCAAACAGGTTCACAAAAAATGAGACGAAAGGAGTATTATTTTTCATTATGGAAGCTTATAATTAACAATATTCCCCTTTTTGATAATGACAAATATATATATATATATATATATATATATATATATATATATATATATATATATATATATATATATATATATATATATATATATATATATATATAAACAACATTTGACTTCCCTGTAGTTCATGTAGTCGATTCCCCCTCAACAAGTGCTGCATACTTTTGTTGACTCTGCAAACTGGTATGCACCTGCAATGTACAATACCTTCTCCCCTTTTTTGACATCAGTAAAGAGGGGATATATAGAGACTAAAATAAGCAATGTAAAGACAATCGCATCCTACACAATCATTATCTATTTATATATAAAAGGAGAAACAAAAGTATGTAATGATGCCAAGTGGCATAATCACAATTAAACAAATTTTATTTTTTTGGACACATCTCCAATAAAGGTGGAGTTTAAAATTATTTGAAACAAAAAATAGGCAAAAAAATTCAACGTAACCATACGAGTTCACAAAAAATATTGATATACTGCCTGCCATTGGGTAGTTACTTTATTTAGGGCAATTACTTTATTTATTTATAAGACTTGAAAATTAAGAAAAGAATAAAGTATTTCTCTTTTGAAAAGGCACATAAAGATATATTCACAAATGGATACTTCCCACGCTTGACAATTATTTTATTTACTTATTCAATTTGGCAATTAAGAAATATAATTACTTCCTGGAATTGGCCCCCCTATTTTTACAAAGAATAGTCGTGAGGATAACCCACGACTCATCATCTTCCCAAACGTGGGGTTCAACAACAATTCTAGACTAACTCAAATAGTGGAGGATCACCCACGTTTTATGCAGTTTCATATGTTAAATTTCTTTTCCAATCCCTATTTTCTCCGCTAAGTAACAACTTTGCAAATATGGCTACAGTCAGACAAATTTCAAGCATCGATGCAATTGAATCTGAGTTGGATTCATTCGAATGTGAAAAATAGGAATCATTTCAAGCATGAAATACCATATTTCATAGAGTAAAATTTTACTCGATGCATAGGTAACATTCTACTTTCACATAGTTTTTATGTTAATCCTTTCTCTGTTGCTTTAATTGATAACTTTTTCACAATCCTCAAGTACATAAAATTGTACTAATGAAACGATTGTACTAATGAAACGATTATACATTTTTCACAATCTACAATCCATGAAATTGTACTAATGAAACGATTATGTGTGCTACCACTATTCTTGACGTTTCTTTGATTAATAGCAATAAAGTTTGCATCTTTTGATTATTTTGTGGTCCTTTTTAAATTTTTTATCTAACATTTATGTAATTATTTTCTCTATTGGAAATAAACTGACGGTGCTTTTCAGTCTTCACTTTAAATTGATTTCTGAGACATTGAATGTGGTCGGAGCAATATTCGAACATTTTCATTATTTTCATTATCTATTACAGTAAATGGGAGGCTATAACGACTTGATCGGTCGTTCTGAGAGTTTAGCCATGTTTTCCCTATTTCTGCTTTATTATGTGTTGCTCAGCTCTTTTATGTTGTGTTGGGACGTTTGGCTCGGGTTCAGAGTGATTGTGGAGAGAAATGAGACACTTAGTCTTTTAAGTTGGCATTATAGTTAAAAAAAATCAATTGGGAGTTGACTTATAGGTAAACGATCTCGGAATGTGGATTTTATAGCTCAGATAGCTTCGTTAGGTTATTTGGGACTTAAGAGTGTGTTCGGAATGTTATTTTGAGGTCCGGAGTAGAATTAGGCTTGAATTGGCAAAATTGAGTTTTCAGCAAATTCCGGTCGGCAGTGGAGAATTAGCTATCGGGTTCGGAATGGAATTTCAAAAGTTGGAACATGTTCGTAACGTCATTTTGGATGTGTGTGCAAACTTTCAGGTCAATCAGACGTGGATTGGGTGGTTTCGGCATTGTTGGCGGAATTAGGAAGTTTCTAAGTTCTTAGGCTTGAATCCGAGGTTGATTTGGTGTTTTGGCGTTGTTTTGAGTGTTTTGAAGTCTCGACTAAGTTTGATGAGGTTATGAGATGTGTTGGCATGTTTGGTTGATGTACTGAGAGTCTCGGGTGGTTAACGGACTTAATATTTGGTTGGCAACTGCTGAAATCTGGTATCAGTTGTTTCTGGTTTCCTTGTACGCGATCGCGTAGGCTTATTTATGGGCAGGGGTAATTTTATTCTATGCGGTCGCAGGGTCAGGAATGTGATCGCGTAGCTTTGTGGAATTGTGCATCGCGAACACGTGGCTGAGGTCGCGTTCGCGTAGAAGGATTTGGAGTGGCAGTGTGGTGAAGGAATTGCTCTATGCGGTCGCATAGAGCTGATCGCGTTCGCGTTGTTGTGAGAGGTTGTTCTCCGCGATCGCGTATGTGTTTCTCCGATCGTGTAAGATTAATTTGCGGGGCAACATTTTTTTGTTCTTCGCGATCACGTGCGGTGTTCCGCGATCGCAGTGAGTAAAGCACCTGGGCAGTAAGTTTATATTCAAAACGAGGGTTTAAGTCCAATATCTCAAAAACCATTAAAGAGCTCAGGAGAAGGTGAAATTTGAGGAGATTTCCAGTGGAGTGATTGGGGTAAGTATTCTTCACTCATATTTGGTTTAATTCCATGATTTAGTCTTGAATATCATCATTTAATTTGGGAAATTGGGATGGAAATTGGGGGGAAATGGAAGAAAGTTTGGGAAATTCTTTTGGGGATTTGAATGGGCATTTGAGGTCAGATTTCGATGAATTTAATATGGTGGACTCTTGAGTGAATAAGGATTCTAGTTTTGTGATTTTTAACGAATTCCGAGACGTGGGCCCGGGGGTCAGGTTTGACCAATTTCAGGATTTTTGGTTAAATTTGATAATTTTCGAGTGAGCTTTGTTCCTTAGCATATATTGATGATATAAATCTGATTTTGGTTAGATTTGGAGCAATCAGAGGCCGAGTCTAGAGGCAAATTCATTGTGGGCTAGGATTTTAGCCGGTTTGAGGTAAGTAACGCTTCCAAACTTGGTTCTGAGAGTTCGAAACCCCGAACTATATGCTATATGACAATGATTAAGGTGACACACATGCCAAGTGATGGGTGTGCGGGCTTGCACTGTGTGATTCGTGGCCTGGTCCATCCCATGGCACCGTTTGGTAGCTATTATGGATTGATATCCGCACTTCTATTAAGGTGGTTAATGTGATCATGCTAGAAATCATGCTAAGTACTATGTTAAGGCTTCACGCCGATATTGTTGAGACCCGAGTGGTCATTTATTGCTGTCTTCTCATGTGTTTTATTGATGTTACATATTCAGTCCTGTCATAGCATATCATATCATGTCTCAGTCTCGGTAATCGTTATTTGACATATCATATCATTGTCCGGGCTAGTATCATGACATTTTGAGCTTGTGTGTGTGAGACTGGAGAGTGATGACTGAGTGAGGCCGAGAGGCTGATATTGAGTGACAGTATGGGATCAGGCTGCACACCGCAGCGAGATATCGATTATGTCTTCGTTGGCTTGTTGTAACGCTTGGGCTAAGAGGAGTCCATCCGAAGTCTTACACCCCTAGTGAGCGCATTGATATCTGAGGGATGAGTCTTACCTGGACATGGATCTTGTCCGAAGTGATGGTATTGAGGGATGAATCTTCCCTGGAAATGGATCTTGTTCGAGCATTGTATTCCGGAGATGGATCTTCTCCGTGGGGCTGGATTGGCCTTCCTCAGTACTCAGTGACTACGGTCACCTGTGTTTATGTATAAGTATATTCCGGGATGGATCTTTCTTGGGCCCTGAGAGCCATATACAATACTAAGTGGACTCATATGTGAGGGATTATGAGCACTATGTGCATTTCATATAGTTGGCATATTGGCATGTAGAGTATACTGAGTTATACACGAGTTACTGATTATATATGAATCATTATGGTTTCTTTTATGTCTGTTATAACTGTGAACATGCCTAGATTTCGTACATTGTTTTCATTATATTTAATGAGGTTTAGTCCGTCACTACCTCTTAGCCCATAGTTTGGATTCGTTACTTCTGAGTTGGTGTACTCACGTTACCCCTGCACCTTGTGTGCAGATCCAGGTACATCGAGACCCGGTAGCGGTTGCTAATTTGTTGTCACAGTTTCTTTTAGAGTCTTCGAGGTAGCAGCTGGCGATCGCAGCCTCGTTTTCTCCTTCTCTATCTTCCTGTCATATTTAATTAATTCAGACAATATTATGTTAGTTTTGTATTTGACATTATAGATATAGAAGCTCATGACTCGGTGACACTAGTTCTGGGATTGGTTTTATTTATGTTTTAATGGTGTTAAACTTTTAAATAATTTTATAAATGAGTTGTAAATGTAGAGAATTTCTGAAAGAGATCTTAAATCAAATTAAATGTGTGGCTTGCCTGATTTCACGATTGGATATTTTGGGGTCGTGACAAGCTGGTATCAGAGCTCTAGGTTATATTGGTCTCACCAGTCATGAGCAGGTTAGAAGAGTTTTGCGGATCGGTTCAGAGACGTCTGTACTTATCTTCGAGAATGTGATGACCAAGGGGTCATTTTATAACATTAGACTACATTCCATGCTTAATAGCCATAAAAAGACTAAAATTAAATACCTCAATTTGCGTGCGCAGTCCGGGCGTGAAACCGGAAAGCTTTTATGTGAAAATATGAAAAATAGTGATTTTTAGAATTTAAATTTGATAAAAGTTGACTTTGGTCAACATTTTGAGTAAATAGACCCGGATCCGTGTTCCGATGGTCCCGGGAGGTCCGCAGAAAAATATGAGACTCGGGCGTGTGCCCGAAAATGAATTTCGAGGTCCCAAGCCTTAGAAATCAATTTTTGAAAAAAATTATTTTGCTGAAATATTAATGAAATAAAGAAAAGAATTAATGTTTGAAACCACTGGTATCGGGCTCGTATTTTTGTTTCGGAATCCAGTACAGATTTGTTATAGTATTTGCATACTATCTGTGAAATTCGGTGAGAATCGGAGTTTATTTGACGTGATTCGGAAGTCCGGTTGAGAAATAGTGGAAGTTAAGTGTTCTTGAGAAAAATGATGAGTTTTGAGGTTAAATTCATAGTTTTACATGTTAGTTTCATGATTTGATCGCACAAGCAAGTCCGTATAATGTTTTTAGACTTGCGTGCATATTTGATTTGAAGCCCTGAGAATTCGGGTGAGTTCTTTTAGACTCGGCTTCGACTCTAATAATAAGTATTAGTTTTAAAGTTTGTTTTTTTCTATGCGTTAAATTTGGTGGTGGACCTAAAATTGTCAAATCTTAGGAATTTTTGAGCAAACACATTATTGTTTATAAGTGTTTTTGTCTGCTGTTACTACTTAGATGTGGAACCATTTCAGTTTAGAGAAGGCTTTATTTCATATAGCATTTGTTATTTTTTTTTAATTTTTTTTTGTCTTTGTCGTAGTTTTTCTATTTTTGTCCTTTTATGTCTAGGGAGTAGCCAAGATCTTGCTAGTATTTGTAGAACAATATGTCAGGGCTTCATCAAAGATTTTAGGCACAGAATCCCCTACACCGACGGCCGTTCCGATATCGTCGCCGCCCATTCCGTTCGCCGTTTTTCTCGTGGTTGCTGCTTTACTAATCTCGCCTTCACTATCCCAAACATGATCAGCACAGAAATTCACCAACAACAAGGTTTTTACTCGTTGCAGCGATCTTCCGGCACTCCTAATTTAATAAAGTTCCAATACAATTATCATCCATTGTCAACATTCAAATTGAAACTTTCGACAATCATTGGAATTTGGCACTCTAAGCTCACGTATTTTCTTGCCCACTTCAATTATTCCAAGTCTATTGAATTGTCGTGCCACTGCGACAGGGTAATAGTAATACCAAAAGACCTAGAGACGATTTTTTTCATATAAATTCATCCTTAAAGTGTTGGTAAATAATTCTAAACTCTCCCCTTTCAATTACCCAATATTTTTCATTATTTTTAAATTAAAAATTAAGATTTTTCATGGTAAAAATTGAGTGTTTTGGTAGAATTAAAAAATTATGTAAAAGTCGAATCTTTACATCACATTGAGGTCGGATTTCGAAACTAATTGTATATTTGGGTTCGTGGATGATCGGGTAAACGAAATTTGGTCCGAACTCCGAGTTTAGACTAAGCGGGCCCGGGGTCGAGTTTTCACTTTTTTTTGAGAAAACTTAGGAAAAATTATATTTTTCAATAAAGTTAGTTCCTTTAGAATTAATTAATGATATTAAGTTAATTGTGATTAGATTCGAGCAAGTTAGAGGTGAATTCAAAAGGAAAAGCAATAATTGAGCAATGAGTGGCCTGCGGAATTGAGGTAAGTGTTTGGTCTAACTTTGGCTTGAGGGAATAGGACTCCCCACTTGTTTTTTATGTAGAATGCATGGGCGTGGTGTATAGGTGTGGTGACGAGTATCTATGCACCACCCAAATCGTCCGTTAAACGTGACCCCCTTCCCGTTCCCCACTTAATTGGTCATTATCTTAATTGTTATATGTTCATTATTGCTTCTAAGACTGTTTGGCCTCATTGATCTGTTGTTAGATATATTTGTGATTATTTGGAAAGAGTATTGGTTGTTTGAGCTGGTTTCCTTGTGATATGTATAACGGTTGAGAGGTTTGACATTATTTTTACGAATCATATATATATATATATATTTATTTATTTACGTTCTTGTTGGTTTCGTTTTGATAATATTGAGGAAGTTGTGAGTAATGCAGTCTAACTGTTTCGTAATTGTTGAGGTTCACGTGGTTATTGGGTTTCATTGAGTTATTTCCAATTGTTGTTGTAAGTGTGTTAAAAATGATGGTTGTTCTCTTGAGTTTATGATAGTATAAAAAGACTGAGCTGGATTGACAGCGTTACGGTGTTTACTTATATTCTGGTTGGTTTTATTCTGAAATGATATTGGTTAAAGCTTACGAGCTAAATGATTTTCTGCTTGAAATTGTGGAAATAACAGTATTGTGAAAGGCTTGGCCTGAATTGTGAAATTCTTTATGAATAAATTGATATGATATGTCTGGTGGGAGCGGGTTGCACGCCGCAACAAGGAGTGATAAGGATGGACAGGTGGGATCGGGTTGCACGCCGCAACATGAGCAATAAGGGTGATATATTTAGGGAGGAGCAATAAGGATGGACAGGTGGGAGCGGGTTGCACGCCGCAACAAGGAGCAATAAGGGAGGACATTTATATTTTTACTGATATTCAAAGAAAATAAAGATTTAAAAAGCTAAATGTTTATACTTTACTGTTTTTTTTGTAAACAAAGATTTAAAACTTTCTATTTTATATTACCATTTTTATATTTTGGCACTACTTTTATTCAAAGATAAAGTTTGAAAACTTGAAATTTTTTGAGGATTGGTTATAGCTGAGGCCTGAAAGAGGCGGTTGTGTTATTTTATTATTGTTATAGTATTTGAATTGATGTGTTTAGATTTCCTTCCTATTTTATAATTATTGTCTTAGATATATTTTCTTGTTTCGTGTAGAATTGTGTTATTGTGTTATCGTGTAT
>MDKH01004202.1:0-20121 GCA_005239495.1 Nicotiana undulata | reverse complement strand
TGATGATGATTGCCCGCGGGGTTGATACTGAGTGATGATTGATACTGAGTGATGATTGATACTAAGTGATGAGGGAATGCCTGAGGGAAACTGTTACGAGAAACGATTTTTGGCCCGAGGGGCAGATTTATGATGATTTTACTATGTTTTCGAACTATGATTTACTTCGTTTTCAAATTGAGTTTTACTGAGGATTTTCGTGAGATATATTGATATTATAGTTGTTTTAAAGGATTTTTGGAACTGGTTTTGAACTTATGAAATTGCTGAATACTACTTGGGGACTTGATGTTTTACTGGTTGTTGTGAAATGGTATATTTGTTTGTGTGCTTTATATTTCTCAGACTGTGATTTTTTTTCATTACTACTGAGTTGGCGTACTCATAAAGACTCCCTGTGCCTCTGTGCACAGATCCAGGTACGAGCTCGCAGCAGTAGCTGACGCAGGTTTGTTAGCAGCAGTCACGGGATTTCGAGGTAGCTGTCCAGCGTCCACAGCTTCTCCATTTCCCTTCCTTATTTAGTCTTAGCATTCGATTCAGAGACTTATATTATAGTTTTTAGCAGAGTATTTATTTATTCTTAGATGCTCATGACTATTGACTCTAGTTCTTGGGAGGTTGTTTAGAATATTATGGGGACGCTAAGACTTATTTATATAAATTTGGCTATGGTTGCTTGATTATTAATAATTGTGAAGTGTTATGATTGAATAAAAGCGTAGTAAAGTGATGTTTGGCTAGCCTAGTTCCACGATAGGCGCCATCACGACCTGTAGGATTTGGGGGTCGTGACAACTGTGCAGAGAAGAAAAGAGTGTATAATGAAGAGCAACAAAGAGGAATTAAGAATCAAGGAAAAATTGTTACAAAGTGGCAAGTTAAAGGCCAAGGTAAGCAACAAAAAGTAGAACAAATTGCAAAGAATCCTGAGAAGGTGGTCACTGTTTCACAAAGAACACTAGAAGTGAAAGCAAAAAGGGATAAAGGAAAAACAATACAAGGCCAGAATAGTGAAGAAGAATGGCCAGGGCTGGGGAGTAGTAGTAAGGGACTAATGGGAACAACACCAATAATCACAAAGAATGGGTTTCAATTGTTACAACAGGAGGATGAGAGAATTGAGAAGAATGTACCACCTGATAGGGGTGGTGAAATCAACATCCATCAATGACTTGGTTATTTTGGAATGTTAGGGGATTGAATAAGAGATATAAACAGAAAGAAATAAAAAAGTACAGCAGGGATAAACATATCAAATTGGCTGGGCTAGTTGAAACAAGGGTGAAAGAAGAAAATATTGGAAAAGTGATTAACAGAGTAGTACCAGGATGGAATAAAATTACTAACTATGAACATGCTATGAATGGGAGAGTGTGGATAGTCTGGGATGAACATTTATACACAGTCCAACAGATAGACAAGCAGGAGCAATTGATTCACTGTATAGTTACTGGGAAACAAAATGGGATGCAATGTCATTTAACAATGGTATATGGACATAATATTATAGAGCAAAAAGGTAACCTATGGGAGCAGGTAAGGAAATTAGCACAAGTCACAAAAGGATCTTGGTTGTTAGGGGGAGATTTTAATGCTATTATGAATATCCAAGACAGAATATCCAAAGTACCAGTGACAAATGCAGATGTGAAAGACCTAGGGGAGTTATGTCATGATATTGGAATAGTTGAACTTCCATGGAGGGGAGACTATTACACATGGACCAACAAGCAACAAGGTGAGGAAAGAGTATGGAGTAGAATTGATCGGATGTTTGGCAATGATACTTGGATGATGAATTATAGTCATCTAAGTACTGAATATGGTGAGCCTTATATTTCTGATCATAGTCCCATGACCATAACTATAAGACAGCAAAGGACCAAAGTTAAGAGCCCATTCAAATTCTTCAACATATGGGCAAGCCATGCAGATTTTGAGAAAATAGTTAAAGAGGAGTGGAGTAGAAACAGAACAAAAGGGAAGATGCATGATATTTGGTATAAACTCAAAAGTATGAAACAGTTGTTCAAGCAGTTGAATGCTAATGAGCTTAAAGGAGTCACAGAGAAAATAGAGCAGGCAAGGAGTACTATAATCCAGATTCAAAGTCAAATGCAAACTGGTTATAGTGACTTGTTGCAAATGCAAGAAAAGGAATGGTTGCAGAAACTAGAGAAATGGTCAATGGTAGAAGAAAAGATTTTGCAGCAAAAAGTAGGAGCAAATTGGATTAAACTAGGAGATGGGAACAACAAGTTATTCTCAGCAGTCATCAAGGAGAGGCAACAGAGAAAACAAATCACAGAATTACAGACCTTGTCAGGTATCAAGATAACTGATCAGGTAGCTATAAAGGAATAAATTGTCTCATTTTACAAAGGGCTTATGGGGACCAGGTCCAATAGACTATCAGTTGTGAATATGGAAGTAATGAAGAGAGGTCCAGTATTAACTACAAAACAACAGCAAAGATTGAATGTTGATGTAACTGATCAAGAGATTGATGATGCTCGGAAGGGGATAGGAAGTGATAAGGCTCCTGGTATTGATGGGTATAATGCTGAATTTTATAAGAAGGAATGGCTAGTAATTAAAGAAGATGTGTATGCAGCAGTAAAGAAATTCTTTCAGACAGGTGAAATATATCCTGAAATCAATTGCACCACCATCACATTGTTGCCTAAGAGTCCTAATCCAGTTACAATTAGAGACTTTAGACCTATTTCATATTGCTCTGTATTGTACAAGATCATATCTAAAGTGATTACAGGTAGGCTACAGCACATAATGCCACATATTATATCTGAAGCTCAGGCAGGTTTTATTCCAGGGAGGAAGATTGCAGACAACATTATCTTGGCACACGAGTTAGTCAAAAATTACAACAGGAAGCACATATCTCCCAGATGCATGGTGAAGGTAGACTTGATGAAAGCGTATGATTCAGTTGAGTGGGTCTATTTGGAGCAGTTATTAGAGCACCTATGCTTCCCAACAAAGTTCATCAAATGGGTGAAGACATGCTTATCTACAGTAAACTACTCAATAATGATAAATGGGGAACTAGAAAAGCCATTTGAAGCAGCTAAGGGGTTAAGGCAAGGAGACCCCATATCTCCTTTTTTATTTACAGTGGCAATGGAATATCTAAGTAGATTACTAAAAGGTCTAAAGCAAGTGAAGGAATATAGATTTTGTCCAAGATGTAGTAAGATGGATATTACGCACTTAAGCTTTGCAGATGATTTATTGATATTTTCTAGAGGGGATTACAGTTCAGTGATCAAGCTACAAGCATGCTTCCAAAAATTTGCTGCAGCATCTGGATTACAGGCCAATCTAAGCAAGAGTGCAATCTACTTTGGGGGTGTGGAGCAGAGTGCTAGACTGGAGGTATTGAAGAGCATTGGCTATACATTTGGAGAACTTCCCTTTAAATACCTTGGTATCCCATTGGACACAAAGAAATTAACATATATACAGTGGCAACCATTGCTTGACAAAATAGTGGCAAGGATCTCTTCTTGGACAACTAAGAAGTTGTCTTATGTTGGAAGGGTTCAGCTAGTCCAAACAGTAGTATTTGGGATCAATCTTACTGGTCCCAAATATTTGTATTGCCTGCCAAAGTGATGAAGCTAATAGAAGCATATTGTAGGAGTTACATTTGGTCTGGATCAAATATAATTACAAGGAGATCATTGATTGCATGGGATATGATGTGTTTACCAAAGGCTGCATGTGGATATAATATGTTGAATCTCAAAGTATGAAATAAAGCTGCAATTACTAATGTGTACTGGGACTTGGCACAGAAGAAAGACAAAGTGTGGATAAAATGGATTCATTCTTATTACATAAAAGGCCATAATATCATAGAAATGAGGATGCCACAGCAGGAAAGTTGGATGGTCAGGAAGATTATAGAAGCAAGAGGGATAATTCAACAAATTCCAGAAGTAAAGACAAGCAAGAGTATTACTAAACAAGTATACTTTAGCTTATTGGGAAACCACAATAAGGTGACATGGAGAACTTTGATGTTCTAGAATGAAGGTCGACCTAAGCAGTATTCACTATGTGGATGCAATGCCATGAGAGGTTGTTGACAACTGATAGACTGGCAAGTTGGGGAATACAAGTGAATCAAAGGTGCAACTTATGTGATGATGCAAAAGAGTCACACTTGTATCTGTTTTATGAATGAAGATATGCTATAGAAACATGGAGGAGACTATTGCAATGGACTTTGTACACTGCTAGTATAAGCAATTATGGGGAGCAGATGAAGACATGGGTGATACACCAAGCTAGAGGCAGATCATGTAATGCTAAAGTCATGAAAATGATGTTTGTTGAGCACATACATGGGATATGGAAAGAGAGGAATAACAGAATCTTTGAAGCAAAAACAAGAACTGTTGAGCAGATTGCAAAGGAAGTGGCATGTGTATGCAATATTAGAGCAAGCGGATCAGTTAGAGTGAAGATGCGGCAATTGGTATTCTGAAGATAAAAAGTTACTAGCCAAGCTTTCTTATGTATATTCCTTGATGTACCGATTATAGATAGGAATAGTGATAGTTAATTGTAAAGATTAAGCAAGTCAAGGTGACTTAGCTGCTTTGTAATGACTTTGGTGATTAATGAAAAAAATTTACTTACCAAAAAAAAATTGGCAGTTTTTTTTGTTTTTTGTAATTTTAGTTTTTTATTTTAAAATAATTTAAAAACTCCAACTTGAAACTACTTTCTATTTTGAATGGATAGTTTTTAAATTTTCGTTATTTATTATAATATACTTTATTTTATAATTTTATAGATATTTAAGGTCAAAAACAATAATCAATAACTAATTATTAACTACTTATGCCATGTGGCTTTTTCCTAGTCTGTCACTTGGCTTAAGGAGAGGACTTTTTCCTCTCCTTTTAATAATATATAGAAGATTATCTGCCCAATAAACCCCCTAATGGAAAAAGACTTAGGCCTCATTTGTTTTTTTTTTAAAGATTAAGACGTCTGAATCTGAATACACATCTGAATATCAAGATATGTATTAAGATTAAGACATCTGAATCTTAATACACATCTGAATATATTAAGATGTGTATTAAGATCTGAATAGAAATAATTAAGACTGTTTGATTTTTAACATCTGAATGTATAAAATTTATCTTTATTTGAAAATTAATAAACATAAAATTCAAATGAAATATTAACTAATCTAATATTCTATCAATAAAATATATAATTTTTTAAATATGATAGTTGGTGGTGGTGATGGCTAACAGGTGATAGAGACGGTGGTTGGTGATAGTTTTGGTTGATGATGGTGGTTCATGCTAGTAGCTAGTAGTGATTGGTAGTGGTACCGATTATGATTGAGGATGGTGGTGGTGGGTGATGATAGTTAATAAAGGCGGGTGGTGGTAGTAGTTGTGACTGAGAAAAGTGGTAGGTGGGTGGTGGTAGATTATAATAATGGGTAGTGTCGGTTGTGGTTGTTGGTGGTGATTGGGTGGTCAGTTGTGGTAGTTGAGGTGGATGAGTGTTGGTTGTGGGTGAGAATGATATATGGTTGTCGGAGTGGTGGGGATGGTGGGTGGTGATGATCAATAATGGTGGCGGCTATGATTGAGGATGATGGTGGCGTGGTGGGGGTGGGGGTGGTGATGGTGGTGGTGATGGTTGAGTATGGTGGTGGTGGTGGCAGTTGATAATGGTAGGCGGTGGCGGCAGTTAATAATGAATATCTGATAGCATCTTAATGAAATTAAGTCTTTGTTATAGATCTTAATCATACAAACCTATTCAGACCCATTAAGTGGTTGTGAAGTAAAATAAAAAACACTTAATGATTAAGATCTAAATAATTATGATTCAGACTTTAAAAATAAATGCGCTTAATATCTGAGATCTGAGTGATTAAGATTCAGACTTCCATTAAGTGCAAACAAATGAGGCCTTAAACTACTAGTTGATAAAATGTGTAGATTATATACATTATACATCGAGGTTTCATTTCAAAAGTAAGTGATGATTATACAAAATAGGTTATGCCAATGCAAATATTGAATTTACCAAGTCTTCTGATTTTAGAATTTGGTTAAGGCATCATTGCCAACCTCGAGAGAGAAAACGAGCATATTTGGAATATTATAAGATTGATAGACTACCAGACTCTAAACTTAATAAGTAACTAATGCTATACACTCTAATAGATAGGTTTCCAAGCTAACCTCCAATTTTGACAAGTTTGAGAGATAGATTTTAGTCTATCTCTTGCTTCTTTCATGTGCAAAAGGAAGAAAACTAAATTATTACTAGTAATATCTTGTTGGGTTGTGAAATACTTTTATTAAGCTTGGTATAAATTATTATATTATATTATAAGTGTGAAGATCAAAGTGTAAAGTTAATAGACCAAACTATCCTTAAAGGCTAAGTGATATTTTTGCCTTCATTTAAATACTACTTTTATGTCATTTTTATACCAAAAGTTAAAAACATTTCATAATAAATTGAGCCTTTAATTCTCTACAACACTTTACATGAAAATATAAAATACAATGTAACGTATAATAAAAAATTTAAAACTTGCAAAATATTTTTATAGTCCCAACTAAATTTATCTAATATCCAGTTGAAACTCTTTTAGTCATTTTCATTTTCATAGTCTTGTTCATTAGTCTTAATCAGATAACTCCTTAATGTATCTGGTCTATTAATCAAAAATATCTGGTACTTTTTTGTATTCTCTATTAAATTCATAGAATCATTGCTTTGAGAATATTCCAGATAAAAATACTATTAATGATATTTGATTGACATATTATTCTATAAACAAACTAAAATATAGTAGTAATATTTACTGGCTAGCGCTCCGTGTATTATAAAGAAGATAAAACTTGCCATTATTTTCGTCGGTGATAATATAGCAAATTAACTTTATAATTTTGGGTTACCTTATGAGCCTAACAAATCACTTGCCGATACGGATGACATATCTAATAAGTTCTTAGATATGGTGGTACACTGGTGCCTTTGGACAATAATTGGTGTTGCAACAAGTTAGAGGAGGCGTTTATGCCGATGAGACTTTAATGACGTCTACTATAAAAATTAAAGAGCCGACGAGGCTAAACATTTTTTTTTCTTTTGTGTTCAAATAAATATTTTTCATATACGATTTTTTTAATTTTTACTCGAAGTATGTAGTTTTTTGCCACCCTAATGATGTTTTGGCTTTTTGAAACAAGCTAATAACAGATCACCATAAGATATCAAGAACTTATACTTCTTTTTTTAGTTTTTGTCACTCAAAAATAATTTTTTGATAATATTAATATAAATTTTTTAAAGTTTTATTTTCATAAATATGGGTACACACGCAACGCGCGTACCCAAAGACTGATAATTATCAAAATAAGCAGTCTTAGTGATGAATTTGCAAATTTAAGGTATAATATTCCACTTTCACTTGTCGTTTGAATGAACAACTCTTAATTTGTACCAGATTTAAAATATTTATACAAAAGAAAATATTTATATGTCAATTTTTTTTTAAAACAAAATATCTCCTTAACAAATTAAAAACCACATGGAAAATCTTTTGACTGTGAATCAACAACAGATTTTTGGAAAGTTCCTACATAAATTGAGAGGGGAAAGGAACTCCTAAATTAGGCCCCGTTTGTCTACAGATTTTCTTCTTCTTTTTTCGACTTTTTTTTTCTTTTTAAGAACGTATTTGTTCATAAAATTTTGTAAGTTTTTAAAAGAAATTCGAAAATGAGTTTTTATTCAGATTTTTTTTAAACTCAAAACTGCAATATTTTTTGAAGTGCAATACATATCCAAATATAATTTCACATTTCAAATATTATTTGAACTTAACTTCAAATACTATTTTTTTTTTCTTTCAAAAATTACATTTTTTATGTTCAACGCCTACTTTAATCTAGCAAAGGGGCAAAGTGAGTGATTATGAAAATAGACGGGCTAAAGTGAACCTTAAAACATAAATTTTCTTTTACTTCCCTGTCCATTGAAGTAACCGCTCTGCTGGAAAACTCCAAAACTCATTTTTCAAATCAATCAATCGATCGAAGTTTCAATTTCAAGGGAGATTTACCTTTGAGATCTCCGTTATTTACACTGATTACTTTCCGAATCATCCAGAATATTCCACAATCTACGAATGCTCTCAATTTGATCGAGCGTTTTCGCTAAGTTGTCTTCTCCAGTTCTGTTTTCACAGTACACAAATTGGGAAGACATGGAAAGCACCTTGCCAACCACGTCGTTTTCGTCGAAATCGGAAAGGCGGTCAAAATCAAAGTCTAGTCAAACATCTAAACCTTCTCTTGTAATGGCATTAATCTCCTGCTTCGCTTGGTTATATGTCGCCGGAAGGTCCGCTTTTATTTTTATTTTTTTGTTTTATTTATAGGCATACTCTCCAATGTGTTAATTGTATTAATTTATGTTTGATTGATTTTTTTTTTATATACAAAGTTTTATGTGTTGGGATTATTGTTTTTAGGTTATGGCAAGATGCAGAGTACAGAATGGTATTAGGTAGTCTTTTGAAGAAGAACTCAGAGCAGGTTTTGTTCTTCTTTTCTATACATAGTTTTATTTTGCACTCGATGATTTGGATTACGAGGTTAAAACATCTCATTTCTGGTGAATTTTGGATATATTTCACTTGATTTGTGAAATAAGAGTTCACATTTTTAGAAACTGCATATTACTGTGAATTACAATCTTTTGTTAACTAGAAAAGTTTAGAAACTTCTTAAAAAATAAAACAAATGTTTGTAAATTGTATTCGAAAAACTAAACATTTGACTCTCCAAATAGTAATAGTGTTATATAGATCAAGACATAAGGAGTTCTTTGTGCTACGAGAAATTTGGAAAGGAAAGCATGTGAACATTGTGAAATGTGAAGTGCTATTTCGATGTCCTAGTGAAAGATAATTCCCCATTGTTACTGAACTTGGAAATGATCTGGAAATTACACGATGATTGATAAAGGGCAATGTTTCCTAGGCAGGAGAAGTTTTTCCTGACGTGTTCATGAGATGCTAATAACGGTCTAATCCGTGGCTCAAATATTGGATTATTGACTCAGTTATAATAGTGCCACGCCCACGAACAAGTCTATGCAGTAGTTTACTTGCAAATTGTGACCTGCTGGTTTTAAACTGCATATGCTAATGCTGGTTCACAATTTCTAATGGAGTTGGCTTCAACACTTGTTTGAGATTCAAAGCATCTGATATTACTTACTTAGTTACTTTAGCTAGTTCTTTAACCCAATTCTTTCTTCCTAAATCCTAATATTGCATTGGATACATATGGCAGAGACCAAAGATGCTGACCGTTGAAGACAAGCTAATGGTTTTAGGATGCAAGTACGTTTTTCAGATTCCTTTTTTCTTTTGTCTTAACATAAATGCATATACGAGCATGTGCGGACAATTGCAATTGAGCTAATCTAGATATCCATATGTTTTCCAGAGATCTGGAGAGAAGAATAGTTGAAGTCGAAATGGAATTAACAGTGGCTAAGAGTCAAGGTTACCTCAAGAATCAGTTGAAGCAGAGTGGTTCATCTTCGGGCAAACAACTTCTGGCTGTTATAGGAATCTATACGGGATTCGGAGGTAGATTGAGGAGAAATGTGATCAGAGGGTCTTGGTTGCCAAATGGTCAGTCTCTACTCATTTTGTTTGGGCATGAATTTTCTGTATTTCCTAATATGTGTAATGATCTCTCATTGATGTGTTATGATCTAAGTTCTCAGGGATTAATGTAACTGTGAAGCTGCCACAGTGAAAGTAAAAATACAGATTAGAACTTGTTAGCGGATTCAATGTGTTCAAAATGTTTATAGCTTGTTATTGTGATATTAATCCATTTTATCTGGGCTTCCCGGAGAAGGAAGAGAAGACCCATCGCGTGGGACGTTGCTCCCCTAGCTCTTATGTGGGTTATATGGAAGGAGAGAAATAGGATTCCGTTTTAAGGGGTTGAGAATGACTATCTACATTTGAGGAATACCCTCGTCTTACTTCCTTTTTGGTTCACCCATGAGGTCTCTACTTGTATATATGACTGGGTTAGGTGACTTTTGTAGTGAACCATACTTTATTGAGGTTCTCTACTTCCTGAATAACTGCTTTTATATAGGGATTTCCCCAACATCAATAAAATATTCACCTTGCCAAATTAGTGATAATTGTCTATTTGATGTCTATCTGTGCATTGTTTAAGTGGTGAAAATGTGCACAGTTCTATGTGTTCAGAACCCCCAATAAATGCCTTTTGATAAGTAATGGAAGATGGTTTGACTGGCCAGGCAAAGATGGAAATGTTCTTATTTCAAGTCTTCAAGTGTAGTTATCTTTGTTTCAATGACATGATATCATGATAGATCAATGTTATTTAAAACCATTTCATCGCCTAAAGCGATTCAACAATATAAAGCAATGGGTAGTGTGCCCTTCAAACAATGACGCACAAAGTCGCTTCTTTGAATCTCAACTTTGAGGAGATGGATTAACTTGGGCATTATTGTATATTGGATGCTGAAATTAGTCATTTTACATGAAGTGAAGGTCAATTTTTATTGTACTAAATTCATCAATGTTCTTTACAGAAGCGTATCCTCCACACGCTTTTTTGCGCTCTTCGCTTTTAAAAATGCTGGGACGGATGGAGTTATTGGTCTAACTGACGCAAGTGGATTTTGAGCTACAAACATTTGGATTGGATGAAATTGGGGCATACTCTCTTTTGAAACTGATGACAACAATTACTCCTTCCATTTTAATTTATATGACACACTTTCCTTATTAGTTCGTTCCAACAAGAATTACACATTTCCATGCTTGGAAACAATTTAACTTTAAACTTTTCATTCTACCTACTTACCCTTGATGAGAAGCTTTTATAGCCACACAAAATTTATAAAACGTTTTTACCCTTTATACTTTAAAGATCGCAAGTTTCAAAAGTCTTTTTTTCCCCCTAAACTCTGCGCCGAGACAAAGTGTATAAATTGAAACGGAGGGAGTAATAATTATGAAAATATCGTGGTTGTGTTTATTTTCTTTTACGATGAAACTTATCTTGGAGGCATGGTTTGGTTGCTTGCAAATTTCACATGTTACCGGATCAGTTATAGTTTGACTGTTAGTCTATTTGCTTAAATCCGTTCACGAAGTTTTCACCCGTTGATCAAAATATGATACAGAGCTTTCTGATGTTAGTTAGAAGTAATAAAACTTCTTTTTTCGTTGAAAGATGTGTGTAGTTTCATGGTTATAAGTTCTGTTCTGGCTGCCACAACCTTCGCAATCAGATTTTTTATTTTAAAAAGGAAAAGGGTCAAATTTGTCTTGTACTACCTAAAATTGAGTAACTTTTGTCTCTGTTAGACTTTTGCTCTACTATTACCCCCGCCATTAGGAGAAGTCTAGTTTATGACCTTGACGCATATCGGAGCTTCTATATGAGGGTACTTTTATACTGTAGTCAAAGGTTGAGAGGTGAATATTGATCTTTTTCTTATACGCATGGAGTCCACGCATCTCCCGCTGTACCGCTCTTAATGGCAAGGGAAAATACAAGACTTTGGTACAGACAAGGGTATGAATGGACCAAAAGTGTAACATAAGGCAAAATCGAGCAATTTCAGATAGTATAAAGGCAACTTTGGACATTTTCTTTTTAAAATTTTGGTCTTGCTGGGGCATCTGACACATCTAATATTTTCTTTTCTATGATAGTTGATGCTTTGTCGAAACTTGAAGAAAGAGGAGTGGTTGTGCGGTTTGTAATTGGTCGGAGGTTTGTGTTGCATACTGAAAACTGGAAATATACATTTGAAATTTTAGTGGCTTTATTCATCTCTGGATTACTTGAACTTGGCAGTCCCAACCGCGGTGATAGCTTGGACCGCAATATTAATGAGGAGAACCGAGCAACAAAAGATTTCTTGATTCTAGTAAGTTTGGTTATAGTCATTTTTGTCTGACCCATCTGTATTTATTTTTTTGTGGCATAATTTGAGTTAGGCTCTATCCAAACCGTTGCTGTATAGACATGTTGGTTGAAAAAATGCATATTAATAATAATGATCATAGGTGTAAATTAATCGTTAGAGCTTAGCCTGAACGCATTCTCCTAATTTTTTGTTTATTTTTTCTCAACTTGTTCCATATGCAGCTTACTTTTGCTTATTTATATTTTTCCAATTATTTAAAAGGAAAGTCATGAGGAAGCTCAGGAGGAGTTGCCCAAGAAAGCTAAATATTTCTTTAGTTCAGCAATACAAAATTGGGATGCAGAGTTTTATGTGAAAGTTGATGACAACATTGATGTTGACCTTGGTAAAATCCTTGCTTATCCGTGCTCTAGAATTATGATCTGTGTCCCTAGATTTGAGCTTTTTAACATTCTATTTATCTTTATTCTGTCAGATGGGTTGATTGAGCTCCTTCAAAAACGGCATGGTCAAAATAGTTCTTACAT
This sequence comes from Nicotiana undulata, assembly GCA_005239495.1. Lineage (NCBI taxonomy): Eukaryota > Viridiplantae > Streptophyta > Magnoliopsida > Solanales > Solanaceae > Nicotiana > Nicotiana undulata. The sequence continues at coordinate 7,567 of MDKH01004202.1, read as the reverse complement.
TGGATGCATGAAATCTGGAGAAGTAGTTGCAGAAGAGTAAGATTTTCATTCGGATTTAACTCAGCTTAAGATCATGTATACAAGCATGAATATTTCACCTTTTCCCTTTTCCAGGGGAAGGGCATGGTATGAGCCAGAATGGTGGAAATTCGGAGATGAGAAATCGTAAGTATTACTGAGTCCTAAGAAAGTGATGCCTCCTTACTGCTTTTTTGGGTACTCTGGCTTTTCTATAAGCTTATGCTTATATGTCCAAATGACTGATAAGTCTATTTATCAGTAATAAACCAGGTCTATATTCTGTCACTTCTAAAAGTATGCATAGTAATTTTAGTTGTTAGATGATTTGGTTAGAATGCTTTTCACTTGGTTGTCTTCGGTTGAATTAGTTCTTCAAGTGTCATGGATGCAACTATCAAGCCTCTGTACAAGGTTTTGCAGATATTCTTTTAGTAAATGTTATCGATCTATCTTACTATGAAGTGGCACAGTTGGAATTGCTTGTAAAAACCAACTCTGTCTGTCCTTATTTATGTGATGCACTTTCCTTTTAGTCTGTATAAAAAATGATACCTTATTATATTTAGAAATAATTTAATTTTAAACCTTCCATTTTACCCTTAATGAGATGATATATGCCACACAAATATCTATGACTTGTGTTTTATACTACAAGTTTCAGTAGTCTTTCTTTCTTAAACTCCGTGCCTAGTCAAATTGCATCATGTAAACTAGGATAAACTAGGATGGAGGAGTAATTTATTATATCTTACGTCTAGTTAGATTATTTTGTTGAAGAATTCCTCAATTGAAAAGGGTTAACATTAATTTGCTAATGTTTGCAGCATGTTAAGTTGCTTTTCAGTTACATTACTATTTGCATTTTCCTAAGTTATCGTGCATTTTATGTGATATTGGGTATTTTTGGTTTGTGCGCATATGAGTCTTGTGTGACAAAAAAAGTGTCACACTTAAAAGGCAAGTTCTATGGAGTGTTGGTTAGATCGGCCATGATGTATGGGGCTGAGTTTTGGGCAGCCAAGAATTCTATGAGGATGTTGAGATGGATGTGCGGGCACACTAGGTTAGATAAGATTAGGAATGAAAATATTTGGGAGAAGGTGGGCGTGGCTCCCATGGACGACAAGTTGTGGGAAGCAAGGCTTAGCTGGTTCGGGCACGTGCGGAGGAGAAGCATAGATGCCCCGGTTAGGAGGTGTGAACGGTTGACATTGGCAAGTATGAGGAGAGGTAGAGGGCGACCTAACAAGTATTGGGGTGAGGTGATCAGGCAGGACACGACGCGACTTCAGATTTCCGAGGACATGGCCCTGGATAGGAAGATGTGGAGGTCGAGCATTAGGGTTGTAGGTTAGGAGGGAGTCGAGCGTTTTTCTACGTTGTATCGGGGGCGAGGCTAAGCTGATAATGTTTCGCCTTAGGTTGTTAGTAGTTTATGTAGTTTCCACACTATTTTCTATGGCATTATTATTGTTATTGCTTTTACATCTATTTTCTGTTTCTTACGATGTTGTTATTGTTAGTATTTTTCTGGCTTCTGTTGCTGTCACTTATCTATTATCTATTGTTTATTTTCTTCTTCTTGAGCCGATAGTCTTTCGGAAACAGCTTCTCTACCCTTCTGGGGTAGGGGTAAGGTCTGCGGACACTCTACCCTTTCCAGACCGCATTTGTGGGATTTTACTGGGTTGTTGTTGTTGCATATGAGAGTGCTTGTATTTGTCTTTCCAAATGAAATTAACTGATGGTTTGGGCCAAATTTTCAATTGTCCACGTTCTCGATGTACCTGGGTGAATATCTTGGCCCGTCACTCCTCTCTACTGTAGAATGACATGGATTTCTTTCCAGGTACTTCCGGCATGCAGCTGGTTCAGTTCTGGTGCTTTCCAAAAATTTGGCTCAGTATATTAACATAAACAGGTTAGCTATTGTTATTTTAGAAAAAAAGGTTAGCCATACATGTATAACGTGTTCTGGTTTTGTCAGAAATAACTTGTTAGATGTACTATTTTAACCCTCTTACACCCACAGTGAAGGACATAAGATTTGCACCGGATCTTCAAACTATTTGTTTTTTCTCCTGTTTTAATGGCCAATTTTATGGTAGTGGTTAGGTGGAGTTAACTGACATATATATTCTAGTTAAGACTAATTCAACTTAAAAGGCGTATTTGACTTTAATTGAAGGTTCGCTAGAATCTGGATGGAAATATTGGAATTACTCCACCAGCACAAGAAAAGTGAAAAATACCCTCAAATTTAGCATTACTAACGGTCGATAATAGAAGACACCGGAAGAGGAATTTAAGGACTAAAAATCGCAGAAGGCCTAGCTAAGACTCTGGATATTTAATCATGCCAAAAAGATAGTGGAAGGGCTTAACCGAGACTTTTAAATAGCTTAAGAGCATTTGATATCATTTGCCTTATTGAAATTCTTGGATAAGTTGTTCTTCCTCTTTTTTGATGTATTGCGTTGAAGAAACTGACATCACTGATTCTGGTCTTGTATCTGTTTCTAAGTGTGTTATTTTTCCGTTATGCAGTGCTTCCTTGAAGAGTTATGCGCATGAAGATACATCAATTGGATCATGGATGATGGGTCTTCAGACAACTTACATAGATGACAGCCGCCTATGCTGTAGCACCTCCGGACAAGGTAAACAGTTAGTCTTATTTTTTAACGTGGTTAAGTCCTTTGACTTGTTTCACGTTCACTTTCTGTATTTGGTATGGCGATGATATGAGTAAGCTTAAAGAAAGAAGTGAGGATTCGGACCTTGTTTGGGACTGGGGCGTAATTGTTGTTGTTGTTGTTTTTTGTGATCAATGTTTTGGCTAGTGATCCTTGGAGAGTATTCTTGATCAATGTTTTTTGTGGACCGAGTGTGCATGAAACCCTAGATACCATTGAGGGAAATGGAGAAAAGATCACGAAGTAGAAAGCGAGGAGCTCAACTACTACTATTTTTACTGTATAGGGATAGTAAAAGGATCCTATGAGAAGTAAGGACGGAAACCAAAATTACTCCTTTCCCCTTCTCTTTTGTATATATTCTCCTCTTTCTGAGTCAAGTGATTTTATATTATTAAATGTTGACCTTTGTATTGAGTGTGTGCTAACATCTGAGAACTCTCTTTTTTCCAGACAAAGTGTGCTCATTGGCTTGAACAGGAAAGATGTCATTCTGTCTCGTCTTGCTAGGACAACTATTCCATTCTTATTGGAGCATACCAAAACTCGAAAATGGAAACATCCTGTTTCATCCCCAGGTACCATTGACATTCATGCTGACGTCAATCGGCTATTATATACGTGGAGTGAGCTAAATTCTTTTATAGGATAAGTATACTACTATTGGACTAGAGAATGTACACCTCGGAGAACTTTAGTTTCTTAAAGATGGAGGTATTTGTGGATAGCTGTGACGAACTGATTAGCGTGATTCATAATTAGTGGATCATATTTGTTTCTTTTTGTCTTTCCCGTGATCATGTTCTTATATTAAGCTAATAACTGGTCAACTGACCAAAAGTCACATGCTCCAAGTAGCATCCTTGCAGAAAATTAGTTTTCTGAAAGATCTCTAAATACATAGAGCCATATTTACTAAGAATTTACCTACTACCAGAGAAAGAAAATAGAATATACAACATAGGTGTATGCCATAGTTTGTATGCAAATAAGCCGATTAAAGAATTTGATATTGTGCTTCTAAGGGAGGTCCGCATCAATGTGCAACATTACGTGTAATGAACTTTAGAGCTTGGTAAAATCTAAAGTGGCAGCAACATGTTTGAAAAAGGTGACATGTCGAGAAAGAGGCTTCCCGTGGTTGGAAACATGGGCGTGATACATTGTAGTTGGAAACATGGGCGTGAAACAAACGAACATCCAGTGCCACAAAAATGATGCTTTCCACTTGAAAATCATCAACAACTGTAATAATCCGGTTGGATCTAGGTAATCAAAACATCTGTATTTATTTCCATTTTGATGAATACTCGCTGGCTTGGTGAAAAAGATGTTGCAATAGCATTCGTGGATGGAAGCAACGAAGTTTTGTACCAACTAAGAGCAACTTTTATATTACAAAGTTGGGAATCATCAACTTACTGGACAGATTTGCGAGAAACGCTACCCCAAGATTTTAGTCTAATGCTAACAGCGTTGTACCTGATATATGGATTAGGCACACATTTCAGGATTTCTCGGTTATAGAAAAAATCGTAAAAAATGCATTAATAAGTTTTCATGGGTTATATTTTCTGTAATTTATCCTTCTTTATCAGACACTACGGGTTTCACTTTCTTAACATTCTTTCAAGTATAACCGAACATTTCGTTCTCTAGTCATAAATGATTTCATATATAGTAGAAAAAAATGGTATAAAGCTCCCGTGGTGTCCAACGGACATTTGAGAGGGAAAATCGTGGAAATCTGGTTTTAAAACAGATAAATTCCTAAAAAAGAAACTCAGTGCATAAATAAGCATTAGCAAGTAGTTAGAATGTTGTGCGTCAAGTTAATACAGGGAAGATATGTTGATTTCGTTTCTCACGTTTAGCTCTTTCAATACAAAATCAGCAATTCCTAATTATTAAGGGACAAAAAGTGCCAAGTTTACTTTCAAAAAAGAAAAAAAACAGCAAGATAAGATTCCGGCTATAAAATCTACTGTGAAAATAAGAGGGAGGAAGTAGTCTGAAGCAGAAGCTAAGACAGAGGCAGAGTTTAAGGGGTTGTTTGGTAGGGTGCATAAGAATAGTGCAAAACAAAGTGTATTGGTGATACATGGATTAGTAATGCATGTGTTAGTAATACAAACATTAGTCACGCAGGTTTGGTGTGGTGTATTAAAATTATAATGCATTGCATAATTTTTAAGAAAAATAGTTGTTTAAAAAAATGCCCTCCATATACTTTAAGGACAATTTTGCTTTAACCATACTAATGCATGCATTAATAGTCTTGGTATTACTAATGTCATAATTTTCTATGCATTACTTATACATAGTATAATATCAAGTATGATATATAACTAATGTACCAAACAAGATATTGGTAATGCATAAAGTCTTTTCTATTTTTTCTAATATAGAACACATGCAAACACATAATGGTCTCTCTACCAGAGCAAATAGTGGTGTACCATGTGCCAAAACAGTTGTACTTCAAATATAAATTGCTACGACACTGTCCATTCCACTTTCCAAATCCCAAACTGCATACACATCAATCATACATAAACAGACACATAAGAAATACCCGGCACGATCTTAAGAGTAAAACCTGAGATTTATTCGTAATTGCACAAAAGTCACAAGTTAATTTCGTTTATTACACAAACAGACCCATGAGAAATACGCAATACCATCCTAAGGAAACCCTATATTTATTCATAATTGCACAAAACCTCCAGATCCCCAAACCCACTTCATATATTAGATTAAGAAATAACAGTGCCAACAATTGGGTACTTAGCTTCGAATTTCTTCTCCCAATCATTGAGAACCCCCATTTCTTTCTCAGAAAGACCATCGAGCGACGGGGTAACATCCTCTTCGTTCTTACTCATCTTTGCGAGTGCTCTGCTTGCATCTTTTCCGGCGAACATACAGTAAGCGCCGCCGGGACCATAGAAGGAATTGCCGGCGGTGACGTCAAAGATGCGACCTTTGATTGCCACGTAGATTGGCTTTGACGGATCTGTGCCGTCGTATGCCTTCAGCTGCTGTGCTGTTAGCTCCATGCTTTTTTCGATAATTTTTGGAAATTAATGGGTAGATGTGGTGGAGTGGGAGTGATGTGATGTGATTGTTCTCCTTTCTGCTTGTTCCGTTTGGCTTTTGCCATATATAATGGGAGAGAAAAGGGAATTGGTTAAACATCTCTATACAGCTTGTTTGGATGGTTGTTTTATTAGTGTTTTATAATGTACTCCAGCATATTATATTATATTATTTTGATGAAAATAATATTTAAATAAATTGTATTGTTTGTTGTTATTTTGTAATATAATATATGAACAATATGAAAAATTAACTTCAATATTACAAGAAAAAAGTAAGGTATACGGTAAAATTTTATTATATAAAAAGGTTGGGTGAAAAAAATATGATTATTTAATAATAAGAAATAGCAAAATGAGAGGAAAAAATAAGGTAACGATGTAATCATATCAAATTCGTCGTTACATAAAGCAACAATTTTTATCGTTGCTTAATGACACGATACAAAAAGTTTTAAGTAACAATTAAAACAAATATTGTATTTAAAGTAAAAATACGATACAATACAATAGGTTACTATCAGAGGCGGAACTAGGATTTGAACCTTGTGAGTAGAGGTGTTCATAAAAACCCGAAAAATCAAACCAAACCGAAAACCAAACCAAACCGATCAAAAAAATCAATACTTTTTGGTTTGGCTTGGTTTTGGTTTTGAATTTTAAAAAACGATCAAATTTAATTTGGTTTTGGTTTTAATCAAAAAATAACCAAAAAAAAACGAAACAAACCGACTATAGGAGTAGCTATTTCAAATTTATTATTACACCTATATATATGTATATTTTTATACAAAGGTTCAAAAAATTTATGGTGAATGTTAATCATTTGCACTTTTAGTACAGTTCTTTACCTTTATATTCTAGTTTGATTGCTAGTTTTCTTTTGTTAAGTGTAAGAATCCATTTCATGTTAAAAAAATATTTTTAATTGAGTCCTTAAATTATTCATCACTATTTGATTCAATTATCATTAGTAAATAATAGATTTCTCAAAGGAAAATTGATTTGATAGTGTTACGTTGAAAATGTGGTCGCCGGAATATGTGTTTGGTAGTGTATGTCTTATATTTAAGAAAAAACCGACAAATAACCGAAAAACCGACAAAATCCTACATAAATCGAATCGAGAAAAAACCGACTTAATTAGTTTGGTTTGGTTCTAATATTTGAAAAATTGACTTACTTGGTTTGGTAACCAAAACCGAACCATGAACACCCCTACTTGTGAGTTTCATATTATAATCCTTTTAAGTTATTTCTAAATTAATAATTTATACATACTTATTGAATTTTTTTAATAAAAATATAAAATTTGAGCAAAAACTATTGGCTTCGGTTGAACTCGCGACCAACACTGTAGCTCCGCCCCAGGTAACAACCAGCCAAACGAGTTGCATTGCACCTATGGACATTTCATAAGCATGTCCAATTATCAGTTGATAAAAATTAAGTAAAGGCAAGTTACTGGTCTAGTGTAAAAATAGTTCATTTTAATGAATTTGTTGATTATTGAATAAAAGAAAATAGATCAGATGATTTAGGGTGTGTTTGGTATAAAGGAAAATATTTTTCATGGAAAATAAGTAGTAATCTTATTTATTTTTTGGTGTTTGGTATGCAAATCAAGGAAAATATTTTCTAAAGAGTATTCGTAAATAATTTTGATTCAATAAACATGGGGCCATAAACTTCGAACCAACAACCTTCCGAACCCACAAATTTCATAAACTTCTAAACCGCAAAACTTTCGAA